>VMDO01013274.1:55000-58997 GCA_007922755.1 Pedetes capensis
TATCTTCTTCATACTAGCTGTGAAAGTATAAAGTATAAGATATTCACTAACTTCATGAATAATCAATTGCATTTATGATAAATAAGAAACAATAATACCTATTTTTTGTGTGTGGTACTGGAGAGTTGAACCTGGGACCTCATTCATGCCTTGCAAATGCTCTACCACTGAGCTGCACTCCTAGCCCATTTTTTACTTTTTATTTTGAGACAGAACCTCACTAAATTACACAGGCTGCTTCTGCTTTGAACTGTGATCCTCTTCCCTCTGTCAGAGTCATGATAATACCTACTTTTTACCTTACCCATGGGCTGTGTAATTATACACATAGGCAGGCACACACATGCACATACAATTCTACACATACATATACATAAAGTTCACATCCCATGTTGTAGATCACAGTATATACTAAAAGCACTATGTGTGTTAAGATTGGCAGGTCAAAGGTAAGCCACAAATGATGAACTTTCAGCTCTCAGTATCTGTGATTCAACTATGACATGGCAGTAATGAGAAAAAGAGACTCAACTCAAGGTGAAATGTGGATTCCAAGGAAGATCTTAAGCAAAAGAGTGGCTCACATGGAATGGAGAAGCAGCCAATCGCATGGGCAGAGCATGAATTATTGGTGGGCACATACAATCTCAGTAGACCTAGTGTGTAAACAAAGCAATTTTTTAAATGAATAAATGCTGGTGGGTACAGAGTAGTAAGGCTTTTGCTATTCCTATTATGCACTATTACATTGTTTTTGGTTACAGTTTCACCAACTTACACAATTTATGAAACCCATTGATTAGTATGTGGTAAAAATCATATAAAATTACGAGTCATATAACTCTGTTTTTCCCATGTATTCATGTAGTTGCATCATATAACTTAAGATTGTCCTCTCCCCCATTAATCTTATGTATTACTTCCCCTCTGCATCCCCCTTACACAATCTTTGCTTCCCTCCACTAGACCCCTCCCCACTTCTTTCTACTCATACTTTCCCTTTGTAGATAAGCCTGATTGTTCTTTTCTTTATATAGCTATGTATTAACAGTTTTCCCCCTTTCATTAAGTTAGCTTTAGCTCCCAGATATGAGTGAGAACATATGATGTTTCTTGCTTTAAGCCTGGGTTTGTTCACTTAGGATGGATATTCTATAGTTCCATCCATTTTGCTGCAAATGACATTATTTCATTCTTTTTCATTGCTGAGAATGTTCCACTGTGTACATATACCACAATTTTTTATCCATTCCTCTGCTAATGGACATCTTGGCTGATTCCATACCCTTCTGATTGTGAAGAATACTGCATTAAATACGGAAATGCAGGTGTTCCTGTGGTATGAAGACTTATCATCCTTTGGGTATATTCTCAAGTGTGGTATAGCTGCGTCATACTAAAAACTGCAAATTCAAGACTTCAAATCTCATCTATGCCTGAAGCCCCATATGTTGCTAACCATACCTATTAAACCACATATAGGCTACCCTTCTATCCATATAATAACACAGCTAGAAATCATCCAGCTATGCTAAACATGCAGCATTTTATTCGTTTAAAATGGATTATCTCATTTAATCCTCACAAAAATATCCTGAAGTAGGACTCATTATCATCTTTATTCTGTAGATGAAGAAATCTGGTTCAAAGCAGTTAGGTTAGGACTACTGATTCTTACTTTGTAAATATAGGACTGACATTCAGTTCTTCCTGGAGCCCAAGCTGTGTACCTGATGTTGCTCTCTCCTCCACCAGAATTATCTCTCCTGGTTATATAGGCCCCTGCTAGCTGTCACCTCACCAATCTGCCATGCATATATCTCTCAAGTAATTCACTATGAAATCCCAAACACTGACTTTGATCCAACAAGGAGAGTGAGTAATTATAAACTACAACTATTGAACTTGCTAACTATTCTGTCTGGGGCCAAAGTTTGACTTGCCAGTTCATAATTTTGTAAACATGAATAAATTACTCAGCCTTTGGTGTTCTGTAACATAAAGGAAAGTACTATTCAAACTGAAAAATTTGTCAAAAAATCAGAGAATATAGATGTAAAAGTGCCCAGAGCAATTTCCAACACAGCAGACCCACAGAAGCTTATAAATGTGCTAGGATAGGTAAAGTTGAAATGGTTGATTTGTTAATTCCATAAACGTCATGTCGGATAACTAAGTTATCAAAATCCCAGTTATCAAAATACATAAGATTTAAAAACTTAAGTAATGATCCCTGAAGGCCTTTCATTCAATAGCCCAAGGTTCTATAGAAATTAATATGCTAAATTTTGTTGTTAATGATGCTCATGCTTTAGTGTGGAATATCTTGAAACCTCTATTATTGTTATAATGAGGTAATGCCTATGATTTAAAAACATTTTAATTTCAAGGTAATCTCCAACTGTGTTTAATACCCTTTCCTTTACTTCTTTCCTGATTCCCAAATAACACTGATGGAGAACAGGACAGAGGTGACAAAGTTCATCCTCCCAGGACTAACCAGTGCCCCAGAATGACAAGGGCCCCTTTTAATAGTGTTCACTCTCGTCCACCTCATCAATGTGGTTGGAAACCTGAAGATGGTCCTATCAATTCTCTTGGACTCTCATCTCCACTCCCATGTGCTTTATCCTTGGTAACTCATCTCTGATGGACATCTGTTACTCCTCAGCTGTTACCCCTATGATTGTGGTTGGGCTCCTTCTAGGGAACAAGGTCATTTTCTACAAACATACACTGCTCAGATGTTCACATTTGCAGACTTTACCACTGGAGAAAATTTCCTCTTAGCATCAATGGCTTATGAGTGCTATGTAGCAGGGTGTCAGCCACTACATATGCTCCTGCCTCAAGACAGGTGTGTGTGCATGCTTGATCATAGGCTGCAATGCTGGTAGTTTCCTGAACACCTCCATCCACACTGGGAACACGTTCAATCTCTCCTTTTGTGAAGTACGTTGCAGTCTATCCTTTTTTTGTGTGATGTTCCAGCAGTCATATTTCTTTCTTACTCTGATAAGACATGTTAGTGAGATGGTTCTGGTTATGCAGCAAGCCTTTTCTTTTATGTTTTTCTCTCCTTGTTATCTTGATATCCTATGTGTTCATTTTTATCACCATCCTAAAAATGTGTTTGGGGTTTGGTTGGTACAGTGCTCCTCCACACTCTCTGAGGACCTACGTTCAATCCCCAGCACCACAAAAACAGGAGAAGGACCTGGCAATCCACTCCCAAAGCAATCTCCAAAACAATCGGCCGTTGAAAACCCCGTGAAAATGGTGAAAATCGCTATGAGTCAGACCCGACTCGATGGCACCTAACAACAAAAAAAGCTGTGACCAGCTTCATGAGACCAGAAGGCTTTGCTCCCTGTGCCTCTCACCTCACTGTAGTCTCCACTTTCTATGAGATTCATCTTCATGTACTTCCGGGCAAGCTCCAGTCATCTCATGGACACCGACCAAGTCATATCTGTATCTTACACTGTGATCATCCCTGTGGTTTACAGCCTGAGGAAGAAAGCAGGACAGAGTGCATTAAAGAAGACCATGGAGAAGGCAAAATACTCTCTAGGACTGTGGGCTTAATATTGTGGGATGCACAATAACCCAGTTTCATTCCTCTTTCATCTTCTCTAAACACGTAGTGACATTTGAGGCCCACACTGACATTAAATTCCAGAATTCGTTCCTTTCTTTTTCAAGTCTCCATTTTTTTGTAGTAAAAGGAAACAAAGTTGGAAATATAATACCTGAATCAGAATGGCTAACAGGATGTATGCTTGCCAAAATACTGACTGTTGTTGTTGTTGTTAGGTGCCGTCGAGTCGGTATCCGACTCATAGCGACCCTCTGTACCACAGGGGAAACACTATTGTCAGTGCTTCTCTGCTGTTCATAGGGTTTTCAATGGCAGATTGATTTTTGGGAGGGGGTTGCCAGGTCCTTCTCCCAAGCCTACAGCTTCTGGTGTTCCCAGGCGGTCTCCCATCCAGGT
>VMDO01013275.1:0-58871 GCA_007922755.1 Pedetes capensis
AGAGAAAGTCTTAGAAGTTTTAGGTACTAGAATTCCTTTTATCCAAGCATTGAACGGTTACCTAATTAAAATATGACATAAATAATGAAATAAATGACACTAAAATCATCTTCTCTGTGCATATATGTAATACTAAAGCCAAGGTTTTTTTTGAAAATCCTATTCTCTTTCTTCAGGGCTCAACTTGCAATCAGATGATTTTTCATGAATAATGGCAAATTTCACAGCTCTGAGTTTCTTTTAATTTTTCTTGGAGAAAATTCGCAAAATAAAACCACATTGCTTTAAAGAACATATGGTTAGTTTTTAGGAGAGAAGTGAAAAATCTCTTGTTTGACTACCACAGTAATTATTGACAGCCGCTAAATTCTATATGCAACATAAGGCATAAGTTAGCTGATCACAAACATGTGTGCAGCCACAAGGTAACAAATATTAAACTGGGAGAAAAAAAGAGAAAATGAAATGGGTTAATAGATGATGACAAAAAGATAAGATGGTTTAGTTATATGTTGATTGGTTTTTGCCACATGTCATTTGTTTTAGCCCTTGGTGCCAGTTGTTATTCAACATTTTTATGGAGAAAGGCATTTTATGATATCAGTTTTCATTTTCGTGGCTTATTGAAAGGTGAGCTTCTGCATTTGAGCAAGAAAAAAGAAAATAGAAACAAATGCAAATAGCGCCTCATTTTTCTTAGAGCATAAAACTAATGTAAGTCACCCTGTCAACATAGATTCAGAGCCAGGAGGGAGAAAAAATAAGGAAAGTGCCATATGCGATTTGTTCCACTGTCCAATTTTACGGAGGACTCTAGTTCCACAATTAGAAGCTGATGACAGCTAACCATATTTAACTTGAACATGTAGATTCTTTTAAGAAATTTGTGAAAAAAAGACACTGGCAAAGATTTTTAGACTTCATAGAGCATAATGGCCAAATATTAAAGTTTGAGGTGTTAAAGAATAATCTAAAGAAAAATATAAAACAACAAGGAACACACTATCTTTCACACACAACTATAATGCCAATAGGCCAGCTGTCAATATAGTATGTACCACCACATCTCCTTCAATTGGTGCTGATGGATTTCCATTCATAAATTCATGGCCTAACTTATCCCACAGTGATCAGCCACACACAAGATGTTCGAGTGGGAGCTACGGTCATACAATGGAGGAGACTGGGTGAAACTCATAGAACCCAACTGTATCACTTCACACTTACTTCTATGATGAACCTACAGTCTACAGACCAAAAAGGGAAAAAGAAAATAGCAAAAGATAAAAAACTTAAGGTCACACATCCCAAAAGTTGAACTTTAACTCTTAGTAACTGCTAATGGTTTCGTATTCGCAGTCTGTAAGTTGCTTCTACATTCATTTTTTCATTTAAAACTGAATGTTCACATGCAAGTGGAAGAGGGAGTCTTTGTAGAAAGGAAGAGGACAAGCAAGGGGGACATCAGAGGGTAGTGGGGAGGGGTGAATATGAGCAATGTACAATGATATGTGTGAACAGCAATGTGATAATGAAACTCATTAACTTCTACACTAACTCAAAAAATCACTAAAAAATGTAAAAAGAAAAATGCACCAGACACATACACACACACCACCACCAACAACAACAAAGACCCTGAATGGTCTTTTTAATAAATGGGTCTTTTAATCACTCTTGTGCCATAAATAAAAAGTTACGACATGGAGAATTTACGTAGTAAAAAATCAGATTTGCAAGATGGACTTGGTTGGCATATAAGATCTAATCTCAAATCTGACTTCAAGCCCCAAATCTCCTCTGTAAAAGCTTTATATCTTTCTTTACAGTCATTTGTGATCTCTGAGCCTATCAATAGTAATAAAATACAGATAATAATAGCATCTACCTAAGAAGGATATTGAAAAAAATTAGTTGACATATCATATTGTGTTTATTCTCAGCATTGTGTCTGGTCTCAATAAATTTTAATCTTATTATTCCTGTTAAGGTTTTTTTTTGTTGTTGTTGTTATTATCATTCTCCACCTAGTCCCAGACATTTTAAAGTGTAACTTATTTGAGAACATAATAAGGGTGGTTGTTAAATAAGATTACCTCATAAAAGATAACAGTAATATGTAATCCTAGGTGAGATTCAGTTGTGAATACTCTTATTTTATTTTTAATTAATTAAAATTTTGAGGTAGGGTCTCACTCTGTGTTCAAGGCCGGCCTGGAAAGCATGATGTATCCCAGGCTGAAATTGAAAGCATGATCTTCCTGTCTATGCTTCCCCAATTTTGGGACTACAGGCACACACCACACCTGACTTAATATTCTTATTTTAGAAATCAAAGAAAAGCTAGGTGCAGTGGTGCACACCTGTAATCCCAGCAACTGGGGAGGCAGAGGCAGGAGGATCGCAAGTTTGAGACCAGAGATAGTCTGCGTAATGTAGGGAGACCCTGTCTCAGAAAGTTAAAAAAAAATGGGCTGAGGGTTCAGCTCAGTGGTACAGCACTTGCAAAGGGTGCAAGTGCGAGGCCCTGGGTTCAACCCTCAGTAACCCAAAAGAAAAAAAAGAAAAGAAAAAAAAAAGAAAAGAAAAGAGAAGAAAAGAAAAAGGTTCTTTAGCTTTGCCACTTTTCCATGTGATATTAGGCTTCAGTTAAGGTTGCTGAGTCTCCATTTCCACACTGGTAATATGGAGTTAATGAAATCTGCTCTGTTGAACTTACTGAGCTATGAGGATCAAATGCAAAAGGACTGAAAACTGGAAAGTAGTGCACATGTGTAAAGTATTACTACTACTTATGAAATGATTACTGCTGAAGTCTAATCTTACCCTAGCATTCCCCCAAATTCTCCACCAGCTGGTATCACCTTACCAATTTTCAACTGAATTTTACCTTCACACTAATTTCACAAAAGACAAAAGAAAACATCTTTCTCAGTAAGTCATTTGTGTTTGCAAATATTTTCTTCTAAAGGAAATTTAGTGAGGTTTAGAGACACCCTTAGGTAACAACCAAGCAAGAGACTGATGTATCTGATCCATTCTTTCATGTTCAATATGGTGATCATGGGAATCAAATTGAGGAGACAAAATGGACCATGATAGCTGGTACATGATGTTTCATTGTACCTTGAGTTATAAAATCTCGATCTCTAATTTTTCAATTAGATTCTCTTTTAACTCTTTTCAGCAAAAGTAGGGTTGAACACGTGTTAAAGTGTAAAATAATACAGCTTTGGAGGGGTGGTGATTAATCCCGTCTACCTTGTGATTTGTTAACCAATATGCCACCTCCATTTGGATTCAGCTCTTTTCAATTGACAAGAACTAAAAAGAAATGGCTTCAATTTTTAGTTTCTGCATAAGAAGGTAGAACTTCAAAGGAAGAAAAATAGACCTTACTAATGATTGTGCTTGAAATATGAATGCAAGAATATATAGTTTACAGGAAGAAGGAAGATAAAAACATAGCATTATTTAATTAATACTTATTTAACATACCCTCTGTACAGCATACTCTTTTGTACATTGTGAAAACACCAATGAACAAAATTTTTGCCCCTATCAAGTTTATATTCTCAATGTTCTATGCAAAGTACAGAAAAGAAAGGAAATCATGTTTTCCTAGTTTTATGTGCATGTGGCTGAATATGTTAATTTTCACCCAAGTCCTGTGTTTTCTCAGGGATATTTACAAAACACTGTGAAAGGTGAATGAAGCCATGGAGTTTACTCTAAAAATGCAGACCGGAATGTTTCTGTTGATTTTCTTAAAGCAGATACAATGTTTTAATAAATTTGGAAGTTAAGAACCTGCCACATGGTTGATCCCAAGTCTCCTATCTTCTGTTTGCAACTATTACTTTAATATTGGGATAAAGTAACCTGAGCTTTCATATTGGTATACTCAGTATTTCCACTTTCTCTGTGAATTTAACGGCAATTAATTCTGCTGTATGTTGAGGAGGTGGACAAGGTAGGGAGTTACTGTTGATCCAGGCCTCTGAAGCTGCTAAATTCTTGATCCTGATCTTATTTTCTTTCCTACATTCTCTACTTACTTATGGTCAATTTGGGTTATTCTTTATCACACCCATCTGCATCCATTCCATCTTTGCATCCCATCTCACCAGATCTCGGAAGCTAAGCAGGGTCAGGCTTGATTAGTCCTTGGATGGGAGACTACCTGGGGATACCGGGTGCTCTAAGCATGGGAGGAGGACAAGACAGCCCATTCCCCAAACAACCTGCCATTGAAAACCCTACGAATGCCAGAGAAGCACTGACAATAGTGCCAGGTATGGCACAGTGTCCAGGAGTGTGTCATTCTGTTATACATAGGGTTGCTATGAGTGGGACCTGACAGGAGAGCACCTAACAATAACAACAGACCACATCCAGATTCTTTCATTCACACACATCTGAGCCATTCAACTCTGCTTTGTAGTCTGTGTCCCTTAATCTTCTCCCCATGATTTCTGGCTAAAAAGACAAAATTCCTGATACTTTTTTTACATGATCTATTTTAACTTTATCCAAACCTTTGCCATTTAGTTATGCTACTCCGAAGACATAAGATAGATAGAGAAAGTAGAGAAAGAATGAATGAAAGAAAGAAAAGAAAGAAAGCCAATTAAGAGATCTGCTTCAGAGAAGAAACAAAAATTATTGCTTTTTCTCCCCCAGAAAGATGAACAATTCATACAAACACATACTTGTTCACCTACACTTACATTTACACACATATGTATACTACTTAGCAGAACATTAACATCTTTCCTTTTACTTAGAATATGATCTGTATTTCTATAACAGGCACTAGGTCCCAGGAAGGGATAGCTATAATTTTTCTTCATTGTTATTATTTGCTTTTATTTATAATCACCATTTCAGAAACAAAAATTTGCTTTCCATGATCTCTAAATTCTTTGGTTATTCTCTCTTCTATTCTCCTCTTTCAGGCACCTGATTCTTCATTCTAAACTTCATCTGCTTTAGGTCCTTTTGAGGAAGGATAGAAAGATAGGGAAACCTGGGGGATATGGAAAGGGAAAGAGCTTTCACCCCAGAGTCTGCTTTGAGCCTCATCAGCTGAGAATTAAGAACTTTGACACAAGTACAAGAAAAAAAAAAAACTACTATGAGGACTGCTTGCATAGAGATGGTATTTTGGGGAAATATTTTAAATAATGAAATGATAAAATAGTCATAAGCAATACTTGAGGTCAAAAATGTATGTAACCTTTGAATTTGTTTTCCCCTCTATAATTCTGTGCTGCTTTGAGACATGACCAGGCAAGTCTCTTGTGATTTTTTCTTAAACCTAAATAATGGAACTTCTTCTTTTGCTTTTATTGGCACCTCCCTAGCCCATGACATGGGCCTTTCTAGGCACTTGAGACTTATGTCATGCTGAAAACCTAGAGCTGGGCGCCCAAGGCCAACGTCACACGGAACATTCCCTTGGTTAAAGAGAAATGGAGAGAACATGCATGCAAGGTATTTTCTTTTTGGCTTTCCGGGAAAGCCCACCTCTGTGTCCTGGATGCCCCGCCCCTCTCTGGGAGCCCACATGTGTTCTAAAGTTTGTGCCTAATAAACTCTGCACTTTTGTTTCACTGTCGCTGATTCATACTGAAATTCTTTTCTGTGATGAAGACAAGGACCTAGATTAACCTGAGTGGAGAACTGAACTAAGGGAACTCCTCAGGCTAGGCGGCCACACTGAGCTGTACCCCTCTGCAGGGCTGGCCATGACACGTTCACCCCTACTGCCTTTAAAACTTACTTTGTTTTCAACTTAAGAAATTTTAGCACAAATTTAATTTAATAGAAAATAACAAATATTATAGAGTTCAAACATTCCACATTTTACTCCCTCCTAACAGTTGCCCTATTATTAACACTTTCCATTATTGTGGTACATTGGAAGTGATGGATGAACCAATATCGATACATTATGTGTTTGTTAACTTGTGCATTGCTTTGGCAAAATACCTGACAGAAACAATTGATGGGAGGGGAGATTTATTCTGGCTCATAGATTAGAGGATTCAGTCCATAATGGTGGAAGGCAAGGCAGAGTGGCTAGTGACAAGGCCTATAGTAGAGGACACTCTTCTCATCATGGCTCAAAAGCAGAGAGAGCTAACTAGAGCCAAGGGTCTGGGTAAAACCTCCAAAGGCCTGCCCCTAGTGGTCTTCTTCCACCAGCTGGGTCCCACCTCTCAAAGTTCCACAGCACCCAACTACAGTGCCACCACCAGGGGACCTAGTGTTCGAATACATGACGTTTGTAGGACATTTTTGATGCAGAGAATAACACTCTACCCCTATATCCCAAAAATCCATGGTCATCTCATGATGCCAAATGCATTCAGTTCATCTTTAAGAGTCCCAAAGATCTTAACAGTCCCAACACTACCCAAAAGTTCAATTCCAAAAACTCTAGAGAAATAGAAGGCAATATCTTACCTGTGAACCCCAGAAGAAGAGAAAACCACTTATACACTTCCAACATACATTGACACAGAGTAAACATTCCTGTTCCAAAAGGGAAGGATGTGAGCATAGTAAGCAAAGATCAATCCAAAGCAAGACCAAATTCCAGCAGGAGACAAATAACCTGTGGCTCCATGTCTGGCATCTGGCACATGGGGCAGCATCATCTGGCTCCAATAAAAGCTTGGGCAGTCCCAACCCTATGGTCTTGCTGTTTACAACATGCATGGCCCACTTAGATTGGTTCTACTTGTTCCAAGCTGCTTCCCTCAGCAGACATTTCATATTGCTGGCATTTCCAATATCTTGGGTTCTCCACTGAAGCTTACTCTCCACCCTCAAAGCTTCACATACCAGTCCTCTCTTCAAGGAATCTAACCCTGCCACACATTGCCTGGCCTCATACACTATACTCTGGAACTTTATGGGTAGCTTTTATAATAACTCTTATATTATCCCATAACTCTTATATTCTGCAAACCTGAAACACTAGCACTACATGGACAATGTCAAGGTTTTCTGTCAGCTAGAGAAATACCTGGGCTCCTTGGGCTGTGGATTCTATGTGCCTGAGCTAGAAAACCACATCTCTAGGAGGCCCTTTCCAGCAGAGCCTTATTTGAGCTCTCAGTTAAGTAAAAATATTTAAAATGAGTTTGTGGTTTTACACCCTGGAGCCTTTGATGGGAGAAGTCTGTCCAAGTCCTGCTTTATTCCCAGGGCCCTTTTCATCCTATTGCTTCAGCTCAAAGTGTTTGGCTTCTTTTTAATTATGCTTATTCCTTTAACAATTATTGCCTTGTCATCCAAATGTCCTGTCCACAACTCTAAATATATGACTTTTTTTTCTCACCAATCTACTCATTTCACATATCTTTCTGCTCTGGTTTCTGTACCATTTTCATAATAAATCTAGCTATGCAATATCAAGTAATTACTAAACCACACCCTTAATATTATGTTGTCTTGATATTTCCTTCATCAAGTTAATTAGTCCATTACTTTTGACCTCAGATATTTAGGATATGCACAAAAGGCAGAGAAACTCTTTGCCAGAATGTAACATGAATGTCTCTAGTCTAATTCCCAATAGTCTTCTCATTTCTATTTCTGTTGGCATTATGGTCTTCTCTCACTAAAATTGCTTATAGCATTCAAGAGCCTCTCTCACTCACATCTCCATACTTTTCAAAACTCCTCCCACAAACAAGTTCCAAAGCTCTAAGAACTCCATTCCTTTGGTACTAATTTTCTGTTAGTTAGCATGTGTGTCACTGTGGAAAAAAAACCTGAGAAACAACTTACAGGAGGAAAGATTGATTTTAGCTCATGGTTCAAGGATTTCAGTCCATAGTGGCAGGGATGCATGACATCAGGGTATATGAAAGAGGTCTTCACATCATGGTGGGTCAGGAGCAGACTGACCAGAATTAGGGGGTCTAGACGCAAACTTTCAAAGGCCTTCCTCCAGTGACCCACTTCTGATAGCTTGGTCCCACCTTGCAAAGTTCACTAACCTCTCCAAACAGTACCACTAGCTGGGGAGGAAGTCTTCAAACACTTGACTTTGGGGATACTTTAAATTCAAGCTGTAACTGAAGTAGAGAAAGTATTTTATAATTGCATGATTAAATCTCAGTTTTAGCTACAGTGATGGGCATGGGTCCTCTAACTGTTACTTTCAGGAAAGTTTCTTAGCCCTCCTTTATTGTCCCTTTATGTGACATAGGAGGGTGACAGGGACAACCATCATGTAATTGCTGTTCTCCATGGCATAAGAGACTTTGGTAAGCAGTTTCCTTTGAGGATTGGCCTTCCTTATAGAGAGGAGAATAAACCAGAGAATATAGTATAAAATGTTCGAGGTTTATTTAAAAACCGTGACTTTTTACCTCTCCATTAGAAACGTGTACGTTTTCCTTAGACCTTCACAGTAAGAACTTTGTGGGGCTCCTGGTGGTGAAAACGTTGAAGCACAGGAGAGACTACTGAGATTTGCTTTCACCCCTGGATATTTTAACTACCAAACTAGTTCACACTGAACTTTCAACAATTTGTCCACTATGTTTTAGGAGTTCCTGTTGGTACTAGTAGCCTACAGCTGTAGCCCTGTATCATCCGATCCCATCAGATCTCCGAGGTTAAGCAGGGCCAGGCCTGGTTAGTACTTGGATGGGAGACTGCCTAGGAAAACCAAGTGCTGTAGGCTTGGGAGACAGATCCAGCAACCCACTCCCCAAAATCAATCCACCATTCAAAACCCTATGAACAGAAGAGAAGCACTGAAAATAGTGTTTCGCCTGTTGTATGTAGGGTCTCTATGAATTGGATATGGACTCCACGGCACCTAACAACAACAACAACAACATTGGTACTAGTAAGCAGGCTAGGATTAACTCAGTGGTAGAGCACTACTCTGCATTCTCTGAGATCTGGGGTTCAATTCTTAGCACTGCAAACATGGGAGAAGGACATGGCAATCCACTCCTGAGGCAATTCTAAACAATCAGCCATTAAAAACCCTATAAGGCTTGCTATGAGTCAGACACTACTCTATGGCACCTAACAACAACAGCAACACCATTGGTACTAGCAGGGGCTGGGCTTAGCTCAATTGGTAGAGCACCACTCTGTGCTATCTCAGGACCACGTTTCAATCCCCAGCATCCCAAGATGGGAGAAAGGCACATGTGGCAATCTTCTCCTGAACCAATCTCAAAACCATCAGCCATTAAAAACTCCATGAGGGTTGACTATGAGTCAGAACTGACTCAAAGGCACCTAACAACAACATTGGTACTAGCTCCAGCTGTGGGCCTCTGTGTCTACATTTCTGTACTCTGTAAGCTGTGGGTGATTCTCTCTTCAGAGAATCATTTTACATAATGACCTACAATCTGGAATGGTTCTATGAAGAATTTTCATTATTCAGTTTATTCAGCCTTTCCCATTTCTGTGAGAATGAGAGTGCTGGTAGGCTCTTTGCATGTTAGAGAGAAAACCAGAAGTGTCCAAGCACCTCTTATTCTTTTTACAAATTGTCCTAAGATACCTAAATTTAATTCACCTCTTTTCCTCTTGCACTAGTGTTTCTAATTTCCCATCATCACAAAGCAATGTGTTAGTGTTTCCAAGCTAGATGTTAAGCACATAATGCAACAATAGGTGTGAAAGAGCTAATGATTCATGATGGAGAAATGAGGACCTATTAAAGGATATTTATAGCATCACATTAGGATTAATCATTTAAGGAGACTAGGCTAGTGATACCAGCAGACACAGATGGACAATATGAATGTCTTTAATGTAAGCAAGGACAGTAGTTTGTTACCTTCAGACAGCTACACAGAGCAGGAGACACAGCTGCTCTCCTAGCTACAGGAGCAATCCTCCCCCAAAATGACCAGTACTGGTATTTAACCCTAATGGTATCATCTGGTCAAGTTAATTACCCTGTCTGGCTTCATAGATTATGCTCTTCTTCACTTAAATATGAATATTTTGAACATAAACATAAACATTATAAAGACAGAGACCATAGGTTAGACAATGACATTACATAAGGAGGTTCTCTCATATAAGAAGTCTGAGAGACTCAGGAATAGTGACAGTGATGGCCTTTAGACTTTAAAAAAATATACAATGCTCTTCTTGTATGAGTCTTATTGATTTTCCTAAGCACTCTACAGTGAGAACTGAATATAAATTACTCAACCTGTATTACTGTTGTTGTTAGGTGACTTTGAGTCACGTTCAACTCATAGCAACCCTATGTATAACAGAACAAAACACTCCCTGACACTAACCCATGCCCAGCACTATGTCAGTGCTTCTCTGCTATTCATAAGTTTTTCAATGGCAGATTGTTTTGAGGTTGTTTCAGGAGTGGGCTCCCAGGTTCTTCTCCTGTTTTAGCGGTGGAACCTGGGGCCTCGGAGAGCACAGAACAGCACTGTACCAACTGAGCTAATCCCCAGCCATGCAGATAGGGAAATAATGGGCTTATTCAAGGTTTTAAAGTTAATAATCCGAATGAAGTGCTTTAAAAGAAGTCCTAGTGTATGTATGTAAATCTTGGCTGCATTTTACAACCTGTGCATGAAGAAAAAGAGAGAATAAAACGAAGAAAAGAAAAGAAAGAACAAAGGGAAGGAGAGAGAAAAATAGAAGAAAGAAGAAAGAAGGAAGGAAGGAAGGAAAGAAGGAAGAAAGGAAATGAAAGAATATTCCACATGCTGATCAATAGATTCTAAAAGGATTCTGAGGTCAATACCATGATCAAAACCGGCTGTTGAAGTTTTCAGTTCATGTGTGTTCTCTTTCAGCAAGGTAGACACACTCTGTTTTTGGTTCTCTGTGGAAAGAGTTTTGATATAAGCTTCATCTGGAATGGAACATCTAAAAACTCATTTTTCTACACATGCTTTGCAACCTTCCAGTGAGGCAAAGCACTTAGCGTAGCATGTGGTGTTAATGTCATGGACGTGATTTAGTATATCCCTGAAGCAAATCACTGAGGGTGATTTCCACCCCAAATTCTTGACAATTCTGAGATGCAGAATGGAAATTCTGGTGGAAAATCAGTTATAAAAGAGTTTTTGAAAGACTCTTATGTGACAAAGACTTTTCCTGAAAGAAATCTTACATAGGCACAACCTAAGTAATGAACTAGGTTTAAAATAACTTTTAGATGAATAGTGTATGAAAGTTAAAATCCTATGATTTTAATTCCCTCCAGAAGGAATATAGGAAAAGTACACAAAATTTTATGAGATCTTATATTTTACTTTCCATCATTAACTTAAATTCAAAAGCTTACATTTTCCTATTTTTTAAGCAACATATTGTAATATTTACCTAGAGTTTTGAACAATGATATTGTAGGGATTAAGAAAAAATATTCATTGCATTCTCAGTTCTGCATATCAAGATGTTATATGATGTCTACAATAACATTTAAATAATGTCATGTATTTAAGCCTTGGCAATTTGCTTGATTTCAAGTTTCTCTGTTGACCTACAAGAGATACAAGATTGCATACCATCTTTCAGCTTTACTTTATATTGGGTGTGGACAAATTCTGTATGCTGGTCCAATAATGCCCTCCACTTCTACATTTATAAATAGAGTTTTTGGTAAAACGCTTACCCTCATTTCTTTATGTATTGTTTGTGATCATTTTCTTTTTACAAGGCAGAGTTGAATAGTTGTGATATACTTGATGGTTAGCAAAGACTAAGTTATTTGCTATCTGGCTCTTTACAGAAAAGAAGTTTCCAAACTTCTGTCCTATGTTTTCAGTACAATTTACTATTTATGATCTTTGTTAAAGTTTTTCATTTAACTTAAGATGTTTTCATCCTTTATTAGAAATAAACACATAAAGAAACTAGTGTCCTCAAAATAGAAAACAAAACCTACATATATCCTTTGTATCACTTTCCAGTATGCACAAGACCAATGAATTCATAGTTTCTGTTTTTTTAAGTGCCAGTTGCATGTTATAGCCCTTGATAGCTATTTTACATATATTTTCTTAATCCTTAAACCAGAATAAAATAAGCAGTAAAAAGCAGGATAGTAAAACAGTGAAAAATAAGATCTGGTCCCCCAGAAAAATTATTTGTTTTCCTTTTGTTAGACTCCAAGAACATGTGTATATATTATGTGTCTCCTATTTCACATGTACAAGAAGTACTCTGAGATATACATCTAGTACTGGAATGCTCAGAGTTCTTCAGACAGAGTTTTGCAAATTTATTTCAGTACTCAGAAAGATTTTGTCATTAGCCTGGTACTCAAGCCAGAAATAAACTTTGTTATCTAAATTTCTGCATTTTTTGACCACCTCTCACATCTTTCACTGACTTCTATTTCTTAACATGTTTCCCAACTTCTATGACAGTCCTTGTTTAGATATGCCATAAACCCTATAGTCTTTAATTCTGTTTGTTTTTGTTGTTATCATTGTTGTTTGATCTAGTGTAGCCATTCCATAGGCGCAACAACCATTCCTCTCTTTGGGATATGTTCTCCTCTTACCTTTTCTTATCCTGAAACTTGGAGGTTCAACTGAGAGCTGTCATCTTCCTATATAACTCTCTGGCCACAGTGATTGGGTGAGGAATGAGAAATTGACCCAATCAAAACTTACCACAGTGTGCTAAATTCTTAACCACAACAGTGAGTGACCTGGAAGATGGTCTCATGGAATTAGGTTATAGCCTTTCTTTTTAACTTTCTGACCCAACCTGAGTTCTCACCTGTGGCAAAGCTAGGGACACACTAGGCTAGACAGTCTTGTCCACCTTAATTTCTACCTTTTAGGAAAGATCTGGAATGAGGGTCTGAATCTGGAATTTAGAGAGTAGCAGCTATAGTGCATTACATTCTCTCAATTCCCTCTTCATGGCCCCTGACTTATTCCTGCTTTCCTCAAAGTTTTGTTATAGGAGTGAGAAAAATTCCCATCATATTATTAAACTATTAAATATTTGATCTGTGCAAAGTTGCAACTAAAAGAGTCCCAGTTAGTATTAATCTTAAATTGTTGCCATGAATCCACTTAGATCCATCTTGTTTATTGGTAAAGTCTGTTTGATTTCCTTCTGAAATGCTCACCACTGCATTAAAATTCACCACTAAATTAAAATTAAAGTTCCATTCCATGGCTAACAAGCCTTCCAATACCTTGTCTTCAGCCACTCTTGCCTCAACATTTTACAGGTGTGGTTTCCAAAATACATGACACTATTTCACAACAGAGTTATGATTTGTTGTTGTCGTTGTTGTTGGGCTTTTGTGGGTTTTTTATTTGTTAGTTTGTTTTGCTTTGTTCTCTTGTGCTTTTTTTAATTAAAAATGTTCTAATTATTCATTTTGCCTTACTGATTACTATTAATTCTTCAAAACTTAGTTCAATGTCATCTTTCCTAGGAAGATTCTCATAATCCATCCACTTCCCTTCCTTAAACTGAGATATATGCCTTTCAAGATGGGCATCCTACGCTATTCATAGACACAGTTGCTCTGGATCTGTAAATTACAATCCCAGTTAATCCTAGTATTCCCTAATGATTTGTTCATCTTTGGTAAGACAGCCCAAACTTGAGATTGAGATGCTATTTATCATAGCTCATTGAAGAAAGCTGAAATAAATTTAATCAAATATTACAGATATTTTTATACTTGAATATATATTGTGATCCTCAAGAACGCTTTCCTAAAAGGAATATTCTGAGACCACATTTTTTGATTCTAGTCCAGTAGGTCTAGATTGGAATTGAAGTATAAATGTACTCAACAAGTACCTACAGATTTATTCTAAAATGTTCTTTTTTAATGACATTTTTAAAAGAATGATACCTACAGCCATATCACTGTGGTGTTCGATTTCGTTAGATCTTGGAAGCTAAGCAGGGTTGGGTCTGGTTAGTACTTGGATAAGAGACCGCCTGGGAACACCAGGTGCTACAGGCTTGGGAGAAGGACCCAGTAACCCACTCCCAAAAAAACAATCAGCGGTGGAAAATCCTATGAGTAGCAGAGAATCACTGGCAACAATGTTTCCTCTGTTTTACAAAGGGTTGCTATGAGTTGGACATTGACTAGACAGCACCAAACAAAAATAACAACAACAATAACAAGGAAAAATATAAGCAGAGTGGAAAGGAGCAGCAAAGAGAAGCAAAAGTTGTGAAATGTGGGTTAGGGAGGGGAAATAATGCAAGCCTATATAAATAGAGAAGATAATCTAAACTTAAATGATGCAACTTCATGAGTACATGGGAAAAATAGGGGAATATAACCCATAATTGCATACAAGTTTTACTACATATTAATCAAAAGGTTCCATAAACTTTGTAAGTTGATGAAAGTGTAACCAAAAGTGAGGTAATAGTGGAACAATGGAAAAAGCAAATGCTGTATTAGTGTGTACCCCAACAACATTAATCAAACATGGAAAAAAGAAAAAAAGGCAAAGATAAATGAAAATGTGTTGGTCAAGGTAAAATATACTGTCTGTATTTTAATGGATAGTTTTACTATGAGCTAATTTTTTTTTCAAAAAGTTCTTAAAAAGTATCAAAGTTGCACTTTAAAGAATATATTTTATGTACCATCTTAAAATAGATAGGTAACTGTTAAAATATTTTATTTTTATATCTAGGATCCATTTAGGAGCTGTTATTTAAATGTGCTTTATATTTTGTTGTGTTAGTAAATACTACAGCTACATTCTTTTGAGTAGATATTATTTGTAAGTCTTTGTGAACAGATATTAAAATAACAAAAAGTCTACAGTCAATTAATGGATTATGAAGCTTATTGATCATTGTTCTCCTTACATTAGCTACTACTCATTTTGAAATGTCATATTTTTTTCCATTCAGGTGTTATGAAGGATAGCACACAAAATTTAGAGAATTTTAGTTTAGGGACTTTTTTATGAAACAATGCTACTGTTTAAATAGTTCTATTTTTATTATTTTAAATTCCCCCTTTTGGCACTCTGTATTATTCCCAGATTATGAAACAAATATAAAAGTAATTGGCCATTTGCAGAAATTCAGCAATTTTAAAGATGTAATCAAGTAAAACCCTTAAGGTAAATATTTCAATGAAACTCCCTCAGAATTATTTTGTTAACAATATTGTTGTTATGTGCTGACGAATCAGGTCTGACTCATAGTGATCCTGGGTACAACAGATGAAAGGCTATCTGACACTGTGCCTTGCCAGCCAATACTGTCAGTGCTTTTTTGCTATAAGTAGGGTTTTTAATAATGAATTCTCAGGAGTGGGTTGTTAAGTCTCTCTCCTTAACCTGTAGCACCTGGTATTCCCAGGCAGTCTCCCACCCAAGGACTAACCAGGCTGACCCTTTTACTTGCATTGCCACGGAATCTGTCCTTCTAGCTACTATTATTGATACAGATGTTGTACTAGGAGAGCTGGATGAAGGACCATGACCAGAGGAAGTGATATTCACAACTCTAGCCACACCCTTTCTGTTCAGGATGCTTTTTTCAGACAGTGACACTCATTCTAATGATTTTTCATCAGTACCTGCTGCTAAATCTTCATTATAGGTTTCATGTTTGTCATTATTTATGTTGTTCTTGTTAGTTCTCATCGAATTGGGTCTGATTCATAGCGACCCTATGTTCAACAGGTTAAAACACTCCCTGACACTGTGCCATGCCCGGCACTATTGTCAATGCTTCTCTGCTATTCACAGGGTTTTCAGTGGCTGATTGACTTCAGGATTGTTTTGGGAGTAGGCTGCCAGGTCCTTCTCCCATTTTTTGTGGGCTTCAGATGCACAGAGTAGCACTCTACTAACTGAGCCAAACCCCAGGCCTGTCATTATCTATCACTACTATGCTTTTGAGTATGTTGTTGTTGTTGTTAGGTGCTGTCGAGTCGGTACCCAACTCATAGCGACCCTCATAGGGTTTTCAGTGGCTGTTTTGGGATTGCCTTGGGAGTGGATTGCCAGGCCCTTCTCCCATTTTCGTGGTGCTGGGAATTGAACTCGGGACCTCGGAGACTGCAGCGCAGTGCTCTACCAACTGAGCTAAATCCAAGTGCTTTTGAGTATACTTGAACTGAAATACAAACATCTGTCCTTCAAACTTTTCAAGAATTCCCCTTTGGTAGTAGTACTTCAAAGCTCATGCCATAGTTTCATCGTTCATATCTGGCTCCTTCTAATGCTTTCCCCAAAGCCTGGAGACAGGCTTTTTGATCCACAGCTTGAATATGCCCTATTCTCTCTAAGTCCACTTAACATACCAGGGACAAGTATTTTTATCTTGTAGATCTAAAAGAAAGTCCCACAGATATGTTGTGTTTCCTTTTCCTTCTCTGGTTTTCTTCTTGATTCCTAACTCAGGAGAACCATTTGGAAATTGGTGATGGCTGGATCTTCACTTTATGGCCAACTTTTTTCTTTTCCATTATTTCATGTCTAGTATGTAGGAATAGGAGAGGTATCCATTGGTTCTTCTTCAACATTGTTGAACCTCTGCTTTTCAATGTAAATAAAGATTTTAATCTGCTTCTTTCTGCTGTTTTTCTTTTTCTTTTTTTTTTTTCTTTTAATACTGGGGACTGATCCCAGGGCCTCAGCTTTGCAAGTGCTTTGCCACTAAGCTACATCCCTAACCCCTTTTTTTATTTTTAAAATTGAGACAGGCTTTCACTAAATTACAAAGGCTATCTCTGGCCTCTAAGCTGTGATCCTCCTGCCACTGCCTCCCAAGTCCATGGGATTTCAGGCATGCGCCACTGTGCTCAGCTTGAATGCGTTTCTTGATTCTTACAAAATGATGAGCTTTGACTAGGCACAGTGGCATGGTCCTATAATCCCAGCAACTGGGGAGGCTGAGGCAGGAGGATTGTGAGTTTTAGGCAGCCTGTGTAACCTAGTGAGACCCTATCTGAAGATAAAAAATAAAAAATGGGCTGAAGGTGCCGCCCAGTGGTGAAGCACTTGTAAAGTGTATGTGAAGCCCTGGGACCAGCTCCCAAGTACTACAAAATAAATAAAATAATAAAAAATAAATATAATGAGATTTGAATTGATTTTTATTAATATATAGATCATGTTGGGAGTCTTTAGCATCTTGACAATATTAAGTATTCTAATCCATGAATATGGAATATTATGTCTCTTTTTTAGAACTTCCATGAAAGCTTTCATTGGATTTTATAGTTTCCCATATACTGAAATTGTCTTTATTTCATTAGATTTATGCCTATTTCATTTTTGGTGCTTTCATAAACAACATTTTAAAAATTCAAATTTAAATTTTTATTGCTGATACATGGGAAAGCTATTGGCTTTCATTAGCCTCTTTTTCCTATAACCTTGCCATATTTGCTTATTAGTTCCTTTCAGCACAATCTTCAGGGTTTTCTATGTAGACTGTCATTTCACCTGAGAGCAAGGCCAGTTTTATTTCTGCCTTCCCAAACTTTATGAATTTATTTTCTTTTCTTATCATACTGAATTACCCAGGGTTTCCAGAACAATGTTTAGAGATATTATCCTTTCCTTGATTTTGGTCTTGGCTTTTGGTTCTTCTAAGGAAGAAAACATCTGGTTTGCTCACTGTTGAGTATGATGATAACTATAAGCCTTTACTTATATATACTCTTACTTAGATTAAGGAAATTGTCATTTATTCATACTTTTCTGAGACACAGAAGAAGGAAACAGCATTAGATTTTATCATGTGCATTTTTGTATCACTTTCCTTTCCTTTTTTTGGGGGGGGATACTAGAGGGTTGAACCCAGGGCTCACATACTCTGCAAATGCTCTACCATTGGGCTGAAAACACAGCCCCTTTTTCTTACTTTATCTATTCCTACAGGATCTCACTAAGTCACATAGGCTGCCTCTGGCTTTGAATTTTCAATCCTCCTGCCTCAGCCTCCTGAGTTGCTGGGATTACAAGTGTGCACCACAGCACCTGGATTTTTCTGCATCAGTTATATTTGTTGTTGTTGTTATGTGCCCTCAAGTCTGGTCAACTTATAGCTACCCTATGTGCCACAGGACTAAACAGTCCATGACACGTGCCATGCCCAACACTATTGTCAGTGCTTCTCTGCTATTCATAGGGTTTTCAATGGCAGATTTTTTTTTTCTGGAGTGGATTACCAGGTCCTTTTTCCTAGCCTGCAACACCTGGTATTCCCAGGCAGTTTCCCATCCAAGGACTAACCAGGCCAACCATGCTTAGCTTCTGAAATCAGGTAAGACCAGATGCTAATGTGCTACGGCTTCAGACATCAGTTATACAAGCATATAATTTTCTTTTTTAGCTTGTTGAAGTGGTAGATTACATCACATATTTGGAATAAATGTCACTTGGTTGTTGTGTCAGGATTTTGATCACTATGACAAAGAAGATAAGCAACTCATAAGGTGGAAGAGTTTGTTTTAACTCATGGTCTCACATGTTTCTTTTTTTTTTTTTTTGTGGTACTGGTCACACCTGCATGCTTTGCAAGTGCTGGACCACTGAGGTGCACCCCCAGCCCTTTTATTTTTCTTGCTTACTTCCTGAGACAGGGTCTAACTAAGTTACATAGACTTCCTCTAGTCTCGAACTTGCAATCCTCCTGTCTCCGCCTCCCAAGCCGCTGGGATTACAGACGTGCGCCACCACGCCCAGCTGGTCTCACATGTTTCTGTGCCAGCTTGGAGGGCTGTTGCTTCTGGACCTGTGGTAAGGCAGAGCATTATGAAAGGGGTGTGGTGTCCAGGAAACAAAGAGAGACAGGAAGAGACTGAGGTCCTAATGTCCCCTTTATAGGAACAACCTGAAGACCTCACTTCCTCCCACTGGGTCCCACCTTCTATCAATATCACCATGGGCCTGGGACCATGCTTTCAGCATGTGGCCTTTGGGAGACACATTCTAACCCTAGCTGTGGTGATACATAATTCTTCATGGATATCTTTGAAATTGATTTGCAAATGCTTTACTGGGAATTGTTTGCATCTATACTAAAAGAAATGATGTTCTGTAGTTTTCCTTTCTCATGGTATCTTTCTGTCTTTGTTAATGCTGGTCTCAGAGAATAAGTTAAGAAGTCTTCTCTATGCTTCTATTTTCTGAAATGGATTGTACACTATTCGTGCACTGTTGTTGTTGTTAGGTGCCACCAAGTTGGGACCAACTCACAGCAATCCTACGTACAACAGAACAAAACACTCCCTAATAGTGTGCCATGCCTGGCACAATGCCAATGCTTCTCTGCTATTCATAGAGTTTTCAATGACAGATTGTTTTTGAAATTGTATCAGGAGGGGGATGCCAGGTCCTTCTCTTATTATTGTGGGGCTAGGGATCAAACCCAGGGCCTTAGAGTATACACAGCAAGTACTCTACCAACTGAGCTAAACCCCAGCCCACACTAGTCTACAAAGGAGTTGAATTAACTGCCAGTTTCTTTTCTAGATGTTTGATAAAAATTCATCATTGAAACCATCTCAGCCTAGTGTATTTTTGAAAAGTATTCATTTAATTTCTTTAATACATAGTCCTGTTCAGATTATCTATTTCTGCTCATGTGAGCTTTGGTAGTTTGCTTTATTCGTAGTACTGTTCCATTTCATCTAAATAATCAAATGTGGGGCCAGGGTCTAACTCAGTGGTAGAGTGCTTGCCTGGAACACTGAGGCCTGGAGTTTGATCCCCAGCACATGAAAGAAAGAAAAAAAGAAAGGAAAGAAGGAAGGAAGTAGTATGGATATACAGTTGCTTGTAATACCCTTTTTTCCTCTTT
The DNA here is from genome assembly GCA_007922755.1 of Pedetes capensis. Classification (NCBI taxonomy): domain Eukaryota; kingdom Metazoa; phylum Chordata; class Mammalia; order Rodentia; family Pedetidae; genus Pedetes; species Pedetes capensis. The sequence continues at coordinate 19,807 of VMDO01013275.1, forward strand.
TCAATATCCACCAGTTGAGCAGTGATGACTATTTCTTCATTTCTGATATTGGTAATTTGTATCATCTTTCCCTTAATCCTACTTTGCCTGAGTAGAGATTTATCAATATTATTGCTTTTTCCTATAAACCAGCTTTTGATTGCTGGTTTATCCATTGATTTTCTTTCTTCAGTTTCACCAATGGCTGGTTTAACAAAATGTTGACTCTTTCATTTGTTTTAAACTCAAGTTATTCTTATGTTATTAGTTTTCTAGAGACATCAAGTTTTTAGATGTTAGAGTTTTCAAATTCTTCTAGTATGTGCACTGATTGTATAAATTAATCTCTAAGTGCTGATTTTGCTGTATCTCACAGTATTTAATACATTGTATTTTCATTTTCATAGAGTTAAAATATTGTTTTAATTCCCCTTGAGACTTTTTCTTTAACATGCGGATGGTTAGCACTCACATTGTTTAATATTCAAATATTTGGGAGAAATCTCAGCTGTATTCCAGTTATTGATTTTTAGTTTTATCCCATTGTGTTTAAGACCACATTGTATTTCTAATCTGAGGTTCTATGTCTGCCTACAGTGCACTGACTCTCTGCTTTGTGCCAATATTTAGCAAATGATGTTATGTTAAGAGGATGTTTTAATCTTCTTAAGTATTTATAACCCTGGCTGTGATGAAAATTCACAGTAGAATCTGTTTTAATATTGATCCATTCTAGTTTCTGTCTAACATTACTATTTCTCAGACCACATTATACATTTAATAATCTTTTTCTTTCAGTACTAGGAGGTTGAACCCAGGGCCTTGGACATGCAAGGCAAGTGCTCTAACACTGAGAAGCACCTCCAGTCCTTATATTTTACTTTGAGACAAGGTCTCAATAAGTTAAGCAGGCCTCTGCCTCAAACTTGCGATCCAACTGCCACAGCCACCTGCAGAGCTGGAATAATATGTGTGCACTACAGCTCTTGTCTTTATACGCTTAAAACTCTTAAATGCAACATTATATTAATTACAATGAAACACTGAAATTTTCAATATAATAAATATATTTTCTATTAAATACCTTGCAAATGTCTGCTATTAGTCTTGTCCAACTCAATTTTTTAAAGGAAAAATATTCCCATTATCTCTGGTATAAATTAATGCATTAGGACAATTTCTAAACAGAGACATACCTTTCATACACAAATTTGAAATGGCACATTTACATTTACAGGCTTATTTTACACATTTATAATAAATTAAATCATACTGAATGTGATTGATAGTTTAGTCCAAATACTTTAAAATTTAAAAACCCAGGCTTAAAGTCTTTATGAGTCTGATATGCATAGTAATTTTCCTTGATATCCTGCTCTAAATTTGCATTTATATTTATTTTTAAAAGCATGAATCATCCGTTTTATAATCTCATTCCTAATTCTAATAAATATTAGAGATGGACTACAATTAATTTTTAAAAATATTTCACATGCAGCATTTCTTAAAACATTCTACTTGTTACACTCTACCATATATTTCTGAAAACTACTGATTATCTATTTATCAAAGTTTATTAGGCTTCAGTTATACACTAGAAAATAATATGGGTGCACATGTAAATAGACTCTACATTCAAAGAATTTATAATCCTGTATAGGAGATAGAAAATTTGGAAAAACAAAAGTGATTCTTACTAAAACAGACAGATAATATGAAAGCATAGAAAAGGACTAATTTTTTTCTCAAATTTCAGAATGAGTGAAGACTATGCAGAATTGGTATAGGAAGCACACCTTAAACAATAGACAGCATTTAGCCATATGGTATGTAATAAAAACATCCCTTTCAAGAGGCAAAAAGTAAATAAGAATAGTGAAGAAGGGTTTGTAGATATAAACAAAATATTTGACTTTGTAGCAGTTGTTACTACATGAAGGAGAGAAAGATTCACAGCTATAGACCGCACTAACAACAACTATACAGAAAGGTACACAGGTTTTTGAGGTAGAAAGATTTGGCTTCCAATGCTAGTTTTGCCACCTCCCTTTATGTTATAATTGTAACAAATGATAACTTTTGAGTCACTTGTCTCATGTGTAGTAATTTACTGATAATATTAATTCCCTCTGCTCCTGGTATCAGTTAGAAGAAAAACGGGTCAAAGTGAGAAGGGAGAGTGAAAATAAAAACCAAAATGTTTGTTGCCTGACAGACCAAGCTATGTATTAGAGCTACTTGTATTATAAACTATGATCATGGGCAAATTAATATCACCAAGGTTCAATTTTGCTGTTGTTAGGTGCCTTTGCACCTGTGTCTGACTCCTTGTAACCCTACATACAACAGGAGAAACAGTATTGTTAGTGTGTATCTGCTCTTCATAGCGTTTTCAGTGGCTGATTGTTTTTTGAATGTGGGTTGTGAGGTCCATCTCCCAAGCCTACAGTACCTGGTATTCCCAGGCGGTCTCCCATCCAAGGACTAACCAGACCCGACCCTGCTTAGCTTCGGAGATCTGATGGGACAGGGTTCTATGAGGGATCCTGAGAACATGTAATTGAATCTTAAAGTAGATGCCCTATTAATCAAAGATATTTTAGAAATTTGGATTTCACAGAAAATTGAAAAACCTGAAATATTTCTGAACAAATAGGTAACATGATCAAAGTTATATTTTAGAAATATATTGTTTGTCAAAATCAGATAGCTTATACTTAAAAGAAAGTAAGATGAGAGGTAGAGAAAACAATACAGTGACTATATCAAGTATACAACTTGAAGTATGATTTGTGGCAGGTAAAATACAAAGAAGACCTAAATATCAATGTTGTTAAATGAATAAAGCACAATTCTTGTAGGATTTCTTCCAAAGGCACAGCTAGAATTCACTCAAAAATATTGCCCACGAAGCCTGGCGTGGAGGAGCATGCCTGTAATCCCAATGACTGGGGAGGTGGAGGCAGGAGGATCGCAAGTTTGAGACCAGGGGAAATCTATGTAATTTAGTGAGACCCTGTCTCAAAAGGTTAAAAAAAAAATGGGCTGAGGGTGCAGCTCAGTGGTACAGCACTTACAAAGCATACAAGTGCAAGGCCCTGGGTTCAACCTCCAGTACCTTAAAAAAAAAAAAAAGCACATGGAATTTTGGGAAGATGTTAGAATCTTTGATTAAATAAGAAAATCAGAAAGAATCAGACTTGGAAAGAATATTTATGGAAATGTTGACTTTCTCTACATGTAAATATGTTTTAATAGGAAATATTTTCTAGGAGTAAGAAAACAATCATGTGCAACACATATATAGGACGGAAGGGTACACGTAGAAAGGGAAACATTTCACTTGTTCATATCTAAGAATATGCACATTGACAATCTGAAGTTCAGATGTGAGATATTGGAAGTAAGTTCTGTCTTACTGCTAAATACTAATCTTCGAGTTTTCTCTGCCAACATACAAACATTTTTATATGCTACAAGTTACACACACACACGTGCGCGCACGCCATAATATTTTCTGCTAGAGAACTCCTTTTTCAATGACTATAGGATTAAAAACAAACATTAACAATTCTTTGAACACAAGACTTTTTTGTTGTTGTTGTTTGTTTTTGTTTTGTAACAACTTTCATTTGTACAGACTACAGCATTCTAAAATTCTGTAACCTTGGATTCACAACTGATTCAAATACTGGAGTTAAAAACTTAATATAATTAATGGCCTTAAGAAAATAGAAAAAGAAATGGATAATAAAGACTTTCAATTATAACTAAAGGATTAAGGACAATAAAAAAAGAAATGGGCAAAATAGATGAAGAAATGTCTTTCAATGAAGAATGAAATACTATTGAAAGAATAAAATGGTCATTCTAGGAATAAAATACATAAGATCTGAAAATATTAACTCAAAGAATAAATAGAATGGTTAGTAAACTGGAAGTAAGGACTTCAATATATTTATACTGAAGGATTTTTTTAAAAAGGGAAAATAAAACATCCTAGAGACAAGAGAGCCCAAAAGATTTGAAGTTTGATATCACAGGTACCTTATACAATATTCTTCCATCACATTCTCACAGCCTATGCAGTGTATTTGTCAAACACAAATCTGACATTTCAATGACATGAAGTCCATGAATTATTTCTTTGTATATGTAGCCAAAAGTGCCTTTGATAAAATAAATTGTGAAGATATAGGGTATGCTTGTTGATTTATCCTTTAACTCGCTTCTATCTAATAAACTTTTTTTAAAAAAATAAGACATTAGTATAAAAGCGACCCATTTAGTTATGTTTTCTTTTGGTTTTTACTTTTGCAATACTAGGGGGCTGAACATAGGACCTTGTGCATACTATGCAAGCCCTCTACCACTGAGCTGCACCCCCAAATCCTTTTTTATTTTTTATCTTGATACAAAGTCTCACTGAGTTACACGGGCTGCTTCTGACCTCAAACTTTTGATCCTCAAGCTCCCTCTCGGAGTTGCTGGGACTAGAGTCATGTGCCACTATGCCCCATGTAGCAATGTGTTCCTAAATTTTTTGTTTCATTTAATCCATGGCTATCTTGCCTTAAAATTTGCGGCATCACCCTGTAACATGGAAAATGTTGCAGAACTCTGAGCAGAAAACTGTTGATGAAATCCCACATACTAAATTGGCCTTCTTAGCTCTATCACTTGGAGAAAGGAATATTTGAAAAAGATATTTCCTTTGGTAAAGTGCAGTAGATTATTCCAAGCAAAAGATTTGATCAAAAGTTTATGCTAGAAAGAGCAATTCTTTTATTAGACATTACCACCTACAACCATATGCAACACTTCAGTGTTTGCCAAAAGGATGTTTATAGTTAACTGTGGCATAGGTTACATGTACTACTTTGAAACAATGGAGTTAAGACCATAAATCACCAAAACAATCAAAGTGTGTTAGAGATATGTAGACATAGCTATGAACGCAGCCAAAGAATGAGGTCAATATGTGGTTACATTGCCTTCATGATAAAATATTTAATGTCATTCTACACAATGTACTTCAAAGGAATATATACTCGTGCTTTACGCTAGTTATTAAAACAAATAGTAAATTAGGCACTAGTTGTTTCTTCTTTCCTAATCTAATTTCCAAAACAATGTTTAAATTTCTTCATTTCCAGGGCTTAAAAGGAACTTATCTTTAGAGTAACAGCCAGAAATAGCTGAAATAAAAGCATGTAGATCTGTGTGGCCATGAAACAAAATAAAATGAAAAAAAAAAAAGGATATCACTCTGGTTCTTATTAAATATCTTTTAGTGATGAAATATATGAATATTTTAGTGATGAAATATTGTTAATGTTTCTGAAAATCAAAAATAAATGTAACCTAACAGTCAATATCATCCTCTAAAAGGAAAACAATTTTTTAGAAAGTATAAAGTGAAGTAACATTTAAGATGCTTTGACCTAGTAAATATCCTGAGCCACAGAACATTCTCTCCAAGAAATGGTTTCTTATAAGAGAAAATACACGACCTCCTTTAGATTGTTTATCATTTAAAACCCAGAAATTGAAAAGAAACATTTGCTTCAGTTATTCTTATTCTCTGGTTGCAACTTAAGGACATGGATGCCTCAATTATTATTTTTTAATGAACATTTTTAATGTACACCTTAATGTGATTCACTCTGACATGCTTTTCATTGTGGCATTTACGTATATGCATTTTGATGTACATTATTCATGATGCCTCAATTCTTTTGAACAATCTTTACCTGAGGAAGAAGAATGTTGTGTGTTTTCCTCAGCAGAATTTCTGACTTGGCTTTGAAAACTCACTTAAATAATCTACTCAGCAAAGGCATATAAATTCTTCTATCTCTATAAATCCTCACATGTACTTGGCAGCAAACAATCTCTAATAGCTGAATATATTTATAAAGACCAATGATAATCACTATCATCATCTTCAAAAAATATGTAATGATTTAAATTTAAGTATTAGCATGATTTGTCCCTTGATTAGACTGAAGAAGGCAAGAGTTTTAATCCCAGTACTCTGGGTCATCTGTTGCACTTCTATTGCTGGTAAAGAAAGCAAAAATGTACTGAATATTCCAATTTTAAGACAGAATCTTCTTTAGAGAAAGATTAGTGTTAATACATTAATAAGAGAGTTCACCACATTAACTTTATGGTTATATTTCTAATGAAGAAACTAGCCTGGTCTTAATTAAAAATAAAACCTTATATCTTCTTTACCATTTTTTCATTTCTAGGTCTTAAAAGTAATTTTTCATTTCTAGGTCTTATCTGTAGAGTTAATAGCCAGAAATAGCCAAAATTAAAGCCTGTAGATATGTGTGTCATTATCATTAAAATTTTAGGTTTATGAATTGCTAAAAAATGTCTGTTTAACACTCATTGAAACAATTGCTTGGGAAATATTCAGCAAGTCCCTTAGAAGTAAACTGAGTTGATGGTATATGCCAGGACAAGTTGAAGAACGTGCCAATTATCTCTGCTTTTAAAGCAACTCTTGAGAAATATTAATTCAGAGAGAAATCTAGTAAGCTAAGAAGATTGGGGATGTGTATATTTATGCATTTGCACATGTTCATGTTTGTGTTTTTATTTAATAATGTGACATGCTCATTGTAGAACATGAGGAAGCTATAGAAAAATGTAAACAAACACAAAAGTCATTCTAATTCATCTGGTAACACATATTACTTTCCAATTTTTATTTCAAAAAATCCTTCTTAAAATTTGCCTTTGCAGGGTACAGGGAGTTTTATTTCCAACTTTTATTAACTGTCTAGTTTGGAAGTGATTTAGATATATCTAGTAATTTCAAAGATAATAAAGGATATCTATCCTGCATCATATGCCTGTGAAAGCTGCACTTTGAATAAGGGAGATAGGAGAATTGATGCTTTTGAATTATGGTGCTGGAAACAAATATTGAATATACCATGGGCTGACAAGAGAACCAACAGATCCATATTAGAAGAAGTACAAGCAGAATGTTCTTTGGAAGCAACGATGACTAGACTGCATGTTAAGTATTTTGGACATGTACTCAGGAGGGACCAATTCCTGGACAGGGACATCATGTTTCAGAGAGTAGCAGGTCAAGGAGAGAAAGGAAAACCCTCCGCCAGATGGATTGACACAGTGTTTGCAACAATGGGCTTAAACAAAGAAAAAGATCATGTTCATGGCACAGTGTCAGAGAATGTTTTGTTCTGTTGTAAATAGGGTCAATATGAGTTGGATCCAACTTTACAGTACTTAACAACATCTACCCCACACATCCTTCACCCATCTTTCTCCACTGTTAGCATCTTATCTAGCCATGATATATTTGTGAAAAGTAAGAGATTACCATTGGTACAGTATGATAGACTAAAGTAGACACTTCTCCTCAGAATTCATTATTTTTTCCCTTCAGTGTCTTTTGTTCCAGGATCTAACACAAGGTATCACATTCAATTTAGCCAGACTTTAAAAATAATGACATTATGTATATTTGTTTTTTATATAGGCTTTTAAAATAAAGATACAAATGTCTTCTCAGAAAAAGTGGTGCTGAATACATAGTCAAGAAAGGATTGTAGAGAGACAACTCCACAACTCCAGTCAGAGAAAACCTCTAAAAAATTATAGTGAAAAAAGGGAACAATAAAGTTTAACACTCAGAGAGGAATAAGCTTCGACTGTGCCCCAGTGTTGTCCAATCCCGTCAGATCTTGGAAGCTAAGCAGGGTCGGACATGGTTAGTACTTGGATGGGAGACTGTCTCGGAGCACCAGGGGCAGTAGGTTTGGGAGAAGGACCCGGCAACCCACTACCAAAAATCAATCTGCCATTGAAAACCCTATGAATAACAGAGAAGCACTGACAATAGTGTTTTGCCTGTTGTACATAGGGTCCCTATGAGTTGGACACTGACTAGAGGGTACCTAACAACAACAACAACAACAAAGAGGGCACATAAAAACTGGTCAGCCCCAAAAGACAGTTTAAAGAGCTTCAAAAATGTTAATGCGTGATTGGACTTCTTGCAAATTATCATGAACATGGAACAACATGTACCTATCTTGGCTTGGGAAGAACAAAATGAGGAGAAAAAAGTATGAAGAAAAAGAACTATGCTTTCAATGTTTTATAAACTTGATAGAATCTGGACTATGAGGTGTTTACCTTTGACCATAGATTTCCCATTGTATTATTGATAATAATTTTAATAGTACCTAATACTATAGAGCAGTATCTATGTTCCAAACTATCATTGTTATTCATAGAAAAATCTCTCATAAAAAATCATGAGATCACTTTTGATCTGAAGATAACAATGACAATCATAAATCAATGGAGAAACAGTTCATTCTGAATCATGAACTATTCTGATTACACAGTGGTTGTTTGATATAGGCTGGAATAAGTTTATAAAGAGAAGGCTAAATCTGAGATACATATCACAAGAGCTAAAACATGACAGGAAAAGTTCAGTGTGAAAATGGTATGATTACTTGATTAGATTTTTTTATTTGCCTTCAATAGAAAAAGAAGAACATGTTAGTGGATTAGCAAGTTTCTTCTTAAATAAAAATTATTTGAATGTATTTAAAATGTTAGGTTAAAGCTGGGCATAGTGGCACACACCTATGATCCCAGGGAATGAGGAGGCAGAGGCAGGAGAATCCCAAGCTTGAGGTGAGACAGCCTCCATAACTTAGCAAGACTGATTCAGAATAAAAAAATAAAAGGACTCTTGGGAGTGCAGTTCAGTGGTCAAGTGCTTGCAAAGTATGTGAAACGCTGAGGGTAACACCTCCCACCAACACCTCAAAATTTAACAGAAGTTTAAAAATATTTGGTATTACTGGAATTGGGCTTATGACATTCATTTGAGAAATGTCAGTTCCTATTTCAATCTTAATATTTGTGTTTGATGCAATGTGGCTCATACAGATAAGAAAACAAAGAACAATCCACCAATAATATTTCACTTTCCACTGGACTATGTAGGCCAGAGACACAAAATAAACAGTGGGTTAAGTAAGATTTAAGTTCGTATTTCTCCAAAAGACCAAGTAAGAAGAGGCCCTCTGCTTTATAAAGTCATCATTGGGCCTGAAGTTCTTCTGAATTATAGACTCAAGATGCTTATGTGATTGTCACCTCAATGTGGCCCAAGATTACTCACCTCCTTTTTAACACTCCAAACAGTGAGAAGGGCAAAGGTAGGGAGACAATAGAATTTTTATTTAAACTAAAAATGGAAAATGTTTTTGCTACCAATTATTTCAGAAAATCATATAGCCTAGATTTTCAATTGTCTAGGGTAACGTTGGGTATATGAGACAATAGAGAGGGAAAAGGCAGATGGCAAGTCTGTAAATGTAGTCCCCATACCATTATCGTTCACACTGCCTGCCATTTATTCAATGGCCACACCCACTTTCCAAATGAGACTATATCCAAGGGACGACATGGCCCACTAAAAATCCTACTTAAAAAGCTCTAAAAAGAGGAAAATGGATGTGTGAGATGGCAACTGGCAGCGTGGGCAACATCATCAAAAATATGGATGACCGATCATCACATATAACATTTAACAAATGAAAATCTTTTAAAAATTTGTTCTCATATATTAAAGAAGTGATTTTATAAGGAGATATTTACTACTGATGATTTTCTTTTCTATTTTACTTTAGATCCTTTATGACTAATTTGCAATTCAGGATTTCTTTATTACACATAAGAGGGTGTGACCATGGAAGCAAGTTTTACTTTAGGAACGATTTTAATTTTTGTTCATCACCCATTTTATCAAGGATATTTACATAGTTTGAGTAACATAAGAACAGGTTTCACAGCAGTTTCAATATTTGAAAACTTTTCTAAGAAATAATAAAGATTATATATGATAGTTAACCTCACATTTCTGTAAGTTTGCCATACTGTAGGGGTTTGCACATTGCTATTATGCTGAAAGCTATGCTACCAATATCACAGGCACCAGCAGGGTCAACCATGTTGGACAGGTTTGTAGCACTAGAGATGTTAATTTGTTTGTGCCAAGAGCCTTAGAAAACAGCTACCTGGCTAACTGGAAGAGATCCATATTTGTGCCTATTCCCAAGAAGGGGGTTCCAACTGAATGTGGAAATTATTGAATGATGTCATTACTATCACACATAAGTAAAATTTTCCTAGAGATCGTTCAAAAATGACTGCAGCAGTATATAGACAGGAAACTTCAGGATTATTGAGCTGGATTCAGAAGAGGGCCTGCAACCAGGGACATTATTGCTAATGTCCGATGGATATTAGCCAAAAGCAGACCATACCAGAAATATATCTATTTATGTTTTATTGATAATACAAAGGTATTTGACTGTGTAGATCATAACAAATTATGGATAACATTGCAAAGAATGGCAATACCAGAGCACTTAATTGTACTCATGCAGATTCTGTACATGGACTAGGAGGCAGCTGTCTGAACAGAAGAAGGAAACACTGCCTGGTTTAAAGTCAAGAAAGGTATGCATCAGGACTGTAACCTTACACTGTACCTATTCAATCTCTATGCTGAGCAAATAATTGGAGAAGCTGGACTTTATGACGAAGAATGTGGCATCAGGCTTGGAGGAAGACTCATTAACAACCTGCATTATGCATATGACACAACTCTGCTTGCTGAAAGTGAATATTTGAAACATTTACTGAGGTAGGTCAAAGAGCACAGCTTTCAGTATAGATTACACCTGAACACCAACAAAAAAAGATCCTTACAACTGGGTCAGTAAGCAACTTCATGATAAATGGAGTAAGATTGAGGTTGTACAAGATTTTGCTTTATCTGGTTCTACAATCAACACCCAAAGAAGTAGCGGGCAAGAAATCAAAAGATGCATCGTATTGGGAAAAGCTGTTGTAAAAAACCTCTTTAAAGTGTTGAAAAGTAAAGATGTCACAATGAACATGAAGGCATTCCTGACTCATGTCATGGTACTTTCAGTCATATAATATGATTGTGAAAGCTGGGTATTGAATAAGGGAGACAGGAGAAGAATTGATCTCTTTGAATTGTGGTGCTGGTAAGTTCTGCTACAAACTTGAAAGTCTGGTGAATATAATGGTTTAATTCTAAAAGAAAAGATAGTTACATTTATTTATTTATTTACTTACTTACTTACTTACTTACTTACCTTTGGTGGTTGATCCAGAAGAGGGGTAGTAACAGGCAAATAAGGAGATTTTCAATTACCAAAGTAATTCTCCATAAACAGAAGCTTAGAAGTTAGGAAACACTTCTTCTTGTTGTTAGATGCCATTGAGTCATATCTGACTCATAGCTACCCTTATAGGGTTTTCAATGGCTAATTGCTTTGGGCTTGCCTTGAGAGTGGACTGCCACCTCCTAAGAGAAGACTAGGATTGGTAATTTTAATTCCATCACATACATCATTTTAACATTTAAATTATGTCCATGTTTTCATTTACTTTACTGTTCTTTGTGATGCTTTGCCACAGAGATACTATTACTGATGCTATTGTTGTTGTTAGGTGTATCTGTGAAGGTGTCTCCAGAAAAGGGTTAACTGACCAGGGAGAACTCACCCCGAATGTGTGTGGCATCATCCATGGGGTGTGCTTCCAGTGAGAAAAAGGGAGGAAAATGAGAAAGCTAATGCAACATTTTAATTCCCTTCATTGCTTCCTCTCTGCCATGATGTGATCTTCTCTGCAATCTCTTTCCCAACATGGTGGACTGACTGAACCCACTGAAACCAGGAGCCAAAATAAAACTTTCCTCTTCAAGTTGTTCCTCTCAAGCATTTTGTCACAGTGATACAAAACTATACAAAAATTTCAGAAAATATGATAATTTATACTTATAGGCTGCACTATCAAAATTAATTCTATAGAAAGATTATGACAAGTCTGAAAAAGAAAAATATATCGACTCTGCCATTGAAGTAGTTATAGTCTAGTAAAAGACTTGACATTGCTAAATTATCTAAGAAATAAAATAATAACAATTAAATCTCATTAATCAGTCACTATTGAGCATTTAATATGCTAGCCCTGAGAAATTTCTTACACAGCCTGAGACTCAAAAGTAAAGACCATTAGCTTTTTAAAATTGTTAAGTTCACCAAGAAGTCCTCCTTTGGATTGCTAGTTTACATAATTGTACTTCACAATAGCATTAGTAATTTTCTAAGATGAATCTACTGTCACAGACTAAGTTGCAGACAAGGCTGGTAACTCTGTCAGATACAAATAGTGCCCTGACTTCAGTAGCTTCTCTGAAGCCAACTGCTATAAATCCCTAATATTCTGGCCACTCTTAAGACTGTGTACATGATTAAGAAAATATCCTCAATTCAGTTGAAGTCTGACAAAAATGTACCATTGGTTCAGTAGTGATGAAGTGAAGCTGATTGAAAACATCAATTGTTCTTTTGAGAATGACTTACTTATATTGTCACCAGTAGCCAAACAGATTTTAAATTAATGTAGTATCATAAATGTGGCTATATTATAAAATATAAAAATTATTGGTTTTCTTTTCTCTGTGCTATTTCTCTGCATTCTCATTATTTCATGTTTACCCCACACATATTTTTCTATAAACCTCATATTCTGATGTTGATCATTATAACTATACTAAGTGTTTCTATGCATCCAATCCCGTCAGATATCGGAAGCTAAGCAGGGTCAGGTTAGTATCTGGATGGGATACCACCTAGGAACACCATGTGCTGTAAGCTTGGGAAAAGGACCTGGCAACCCACTCCCCCAAAACAATCTGCCATTGAAGATCCTAAGAATAGCAGAGAGGCTGTAACAATACTTTGTCACCTATTGTACATATTGTCACTGTGAGTTGGACACTGACTTGACCCAACTTAACAACAACAATATTTCTATATTAAAAGGTAATTGATACAAATTTCACAATAGTATGTCTAATACCTAAACATATTTCAACAGAGATTTTATAGCTATATATCACATATAAAAAACCCTGAAGTTATTGAGAGCTTATCTGATTTGCACAGCCTATGAAAGAGGTAGGGTTATTCTGCAAAAGGGTATTCTCTGTCAAATTCAGTTATTTAGTAAGTTCTGCTACAAACTTGAAAGTGTGGTGAGTATAATGGTTTAATTGTGAAAGAAAAGATTATTACATATATTTACTTACTTATGTTTGGTGGTTGATCCAGAAGAGGGATTGTTGTTGTTAGGTGCCATCGAGTCGGTATCCGACTCATAGCGACCCTCATAGGGTTTTCAATGGCTGACTGTTTCGTGATTGCCTTGGGAGTGGATTGCCAGGCCCTTCTCCCATTTTTGTGGTGCTGGGAATTGAACTCGGGACCTCAGAGACTGCAGCACAGTGCTCTACCCACTGAGCTAAATCCCAGCCCCAGAAGAGGGATAGTAAAAGGCAAATAATGAGATTTCCAACTACCAAAGTAACTCTCCATAAACAGCAGCTCAGAAATAAGAGAAGACTTATTGTTGTTGTTGTTGTTGTAGTTAGGTGTCATTGTGCCTTGAGTAGACTTATAGCTACCCTACGTACTGCAGATCGAAACACTTCCCTATTCTGTGCCAGGCACATGGTCTTATTTATGTTTAAGCCCAAGAGAAGACTAAGATTGGTAATTTCAATTCCATCACATACATCATTTTAACATTTAAATTATGTCAGTGCTGTCATTTATTTTACTCTTCTCTGGGATTCTTTGCCAGAGAGATACTATTATGAAAGCTATTGTTGTTGTTAGGTGCCATTGAGACATTGTCTGATTCATAGTGACCCTGTGCACAATAGATGAAACACTATTGTCAGTGCTTCTCTGCTATTCATAGGGTTTTCAATGGCTGAGTGTTTTTTGAGGGGAGTGCATTGCCTGCTGGTCCTTTTCCCAAGTCTGCAGCACCTGGTGTTCCCAAGCTGTCTTCCATCCAACTACTAACCAGGCACGACCCTGCTTAGTTTCCGTGTTCTGATGGGATCAGACGCCACAGTGGTTACACATGACTGTAGGCACTATTACAGATAGATTAATGAAAATGGATTGAGATGAGAAATGCATTTTAATTTACTTGTAGGTTTTTATTACCTTGTTGTTGTTGTTGTTGTTAGGTGCCGTCGAGTCAGTATCTGACTCATAGCGACCCTCTGTACAACAGGGGAAACACTATTTTCAGTGCTACTCTACTGTTCATAGGGTTTTCAATGGCATATTGATTTTTGGGAGGGAGTTGCCAGGTCCTTCTCCCAAGGCTACAGCTTCTGGTGTTCCCAGGCAGTCTCCCATCCAGGTACTAACCAGGCCAGACCCTGCTTAGCTTCCTAGGTCTGATGGGATAGGATGCCACAGGGCTATGACTGCAGGCTTTATTACCTTAGTGGTAAATAAATGTTTTCATGTTTATAATTCATACTTCCCTGTTTTGAAAAGTTTGACTCTGTAATATTTAAATGTTGTTGTCATTAATAAAACTATTTTTGCAATTTTATACTAACAATAGTATTTGTTTTTGAACAATTTTTAAAAGATAGTAATTTGTCTTGGAGAGATGAAATAATATAGCTTGTATTGAAGCAGTATTTTCAGACCAGAATAATTTTTATTGCAAATTTCATTATTATGGATATTTTTTTTCAAAATTTCATTCATTTTGAACTAAATATACCACATAAGTTGACAACTTCATGCATGCAACTTAGGCTTTCTGTAAAAATATAATTTACTTTTTCACTTACAGAGTAGGGCTGGGGTTTAGCTCAGTTGGTGGAGTGCTGCTCTGAGCTCTCTGAGACCCTGGATTCAATACCCAACAGCACAAAAATGGGAGAAGGCCCTGACAATTCACTCCCAAAGTAATCCAGAAATAATCAGCCATTGAAAACCCTACATAGGGTTGCTATGAGTTGGACTCGACTAGATAGCAGCTAACAACGACAATAATGACAGAGTAGTTCTGCGTAACTGCTTCATATTATTTAATGCAAGATTCCGCAAAAAGATTTTACTGAAATTTACATAAAAGGGTACTATAATCCAGAAGTCATGGGATGAATTTCTTACACAGTCCCTAGGCACACACTGGCACAGGCTGACACATACTGACACACACAGATGGCTCAGGTATTTATTAGGAAAAATGCTTTTGATAAGGACCATGAAAGTCTCTCTCTCTCATGAAGCATATCATATAGGAATGAGGTAATAGGAAGCTACGTTTTATTTTCTCCCTCAAATCCTACCTATCTGAGGGGAGGTATGAACCAGAACTATAGTGCCTAAATATTTTTGGTCCAACACATACTAGCTACATGATCCTGAGAAATGTATTTAACTTCTCTGTGCCTCATTTTCCTCATCTTTAGAATAGAGATAATAAAAGTACCAATTCCTACAGTCACTGTGAAGAGTAAGTGAAATATAAATAAATATAAATATTACGTCTTTTTTCCTGATCATTGTACTTCCTCCAGGAAGTTTACATAGATTTCTTTTTTTGTTGGTAATAATATGTATTTATATTAAACATATAGTACCTACCGTTTTTGCTCAACTCTCCACAGGACTGATACTAGCATTAGGAATAAAGGCAAAGACTTAACAAGTTATAGAACAGGATATACATACCACATAAGTCTGTATTTCTTATCTTTGGCAAAGTATATAACCTATTTTGGCAGGTCTTTGCTTTTCTTGGATAAAATTAAATAACTAAGAATCTATGAAGTCTAAATTTACAATGGAAAAATCACCAACTCCTCACCAGAACATTAAACTATTAGGTAAAATAACGATATCTAGATTTACATTGTGCCTGCTTAGTTACTGATATTAATGAGGAATCCAGCACTTTTTCATCCTTCTATTTTTTACTTCATTAAATTAATAAATAGAATCTGGTGTAAATGAATACACACAGTATGAGAATACAAGTATCAGTGGAAAAATATTAATCAAGGAATTGATTTTTTGTATTTAGTATTTATACCTGAGCTGAATGCAAAACATTAAAAGGAATTACATGTACAATATTAAAAAACATGTTGTTGTTAGGTGCTGTTGAGATGCCATGAAAGCCAAAAAAACTTATGTAAGAGCACAGACAACATTTTTCCATCTCATCAAATAAAAAATACTCTTCTAGTTTATAAAAACAATTCTCCCTCCCATGCAAGGCTCAATATTCCATAAGACATAAGTTATTCCTCTTTGGAAAATTATACAAAAGTATTGTTACATAAATAAGCTGAATGTTTACATGATTTCAAAGGACACAAGAAGCCCAGACGTTGAATTTACTTGTGCTTAAATTAGATATACATTCTTTAGTAATGCTCTGGAATACACATGCTCTTTAATTGCACATAGGAAGAAATAAGGTATGTTCTTCAAACTGCTGAATAACTATTTTGTCCATTCCTTCATTTTTTTTTAAATCCATCTTTTTTTTCCTTTGGTACTTAGGGTTTGAACCCAGGGCCTCAAATATACTTTGCAAGTGCCCCATCACTGGGCTACATCCCCAACCCATTTTTCTATTTTTTATCTTGAGACAATATCTCACTACGTTACACAGGCTGCCTCTGGTTACAAACTCACTATCCTCTTGCCTTTACCTCCCCAGTATTATTGGTGTGCCCCACTGTGCCCAGCAAAAATCCATAATAAGTCTTTAACTACAATAAATATAGTTTCATCTTACATTGAATTTTTATTTGTGTGCAAGATCAAATGCTTTCAATTTAGGATATATTTTCCTTGCCTCTGGTCTGGTGAGGGAAAGGATTTCCTGGACCTATATAAAATAGCTAATTTCTTTTTCAGTAAATATCTATATACTACTAAATTCATAAATAAAATAATTTCATCATCGTTGTTAGGTGCCATCTAGTCCAGTGGGCTGCCACATCCTTCTCCCATTTTTGTAGTGCTGGGGATCGAAACTGGCTCCTCAGAAAGTGTGGAGCACTCTATCAATGGAACCAAACCCTGGCCCTCTTTTCATCATAGATTGGACTTAATAAAACTGCAAAGCTTTATTTAGAAGTCCCAAAATGAACATGTATATTTTATATTTAATATTTTACAAATTCAACATAGTGCCTATTTTTTAGATCACAAAGAAATGACATTTTAGAGCCAGAAATGGAACTTTTAGAAAATGAATTTTCAAACCAGGCGCAGTGGCACATGCCAATAATCCCAGCGGCCGGGGAGGCAGAGGCAGGAGGATCTCAAGTTCAAGACCAGAGGCTGTCTGTGTAACTTAGCAAGACCCTGTCTCAAAAAGTAAAAACAATGGGCTGAGGGTGCAGCTCAGTTGTCCAGCACTTGTAAAGCATGCAAGCACAAGGCGCTGGGTTCAGCCCCTAGTTTCACAAAAAAAAAAAAAAAAAAAAAAGAAAGAAAGAAAAAGAAAAAGAAAAGAATTTTAATTGTAAAACTGACTCTTAAGTAAAACTTTAGGACTTTTACCATGTGAAAGTAATTTTTACAATTAGCAACACACTTATAATGGTATTTTAGAGATGTTTCATTCAGGCCACAGGCAAATAATGTTTTTATATATTTAAAACATTTACCAATTTATAATATTCTATGATCAAATTAAGACAATTTAATATATCATTAATGTTATTACACAGTCATCTTATTATTAGTTGAAAAATAGTTTATATAGAATCTCTGAAAAGAATGTATTGCTAGAACAGTTCTCTTTCATAGAAAGGAATATTCATTATCCAGGTGACTTGATTAAAATATCACATAAACATGCTCACTTTGCATAACATGAATAATTACTGTCATTAAAACTGAATACAGTAATAGCATGTATTGTCATTTTTATAATTAAAGATATTATAATGCCTTTTTGAGAAACCCCACTATTGTAATTTCAATGTAATTTTTTAAAAGATCCTTGTATGGTAACATTACTGTAATGAACCTCACTTCAATAAAATAATGGGAGATTATTGATAGGAGATGCTGATACAATGGCTACTTGTTTTGATGTAAAAGGCTGTAAATAGTCATTTTTATAACAAATCCTTTCAAGCATATCCTCGGAGGTGAACCATGGCAACACTGGATAAATTGTGCTTTATAAGGAAGGATGTAGAACGGTGTATGAAGGCATGTAATTTAATGGAAACACTATCATTAATGGTATACACTGCCAAATGGGCTTCTCTGGTCTCCAGGAGCTGTGTTTACTGCCTTTTCCAAAGTGACTTAATGGATTTTTAAAACCAAGTCTTCAGTTACATTGCTCTTGTTAAATGGAAAGTTTAATTTTAAGCTTCTCCTGATTCCATTTAGTGGAAAATCTCGTTTGCATAATCCCACAGCTTTTCTTCATTGAAAATATCTTTCCTAAAACCTCCTTATGTGAGTTTCTCTGTATTCAGAATTGATTGAAGAATTAAAAATAAATGAAAATCCAAGCTTTGACCTTCAGGCTTGTATGTTATTTAGGTACATTACTAGAATTACCTTTGGTTAAATAGCTCCAGACCTTCTCAGACTGTATAGGAATTAATTAAAAGGAGAGACTGCATAATGATATGAAGGGTTTAAATATCTGCAAAATGAGACTCCCATGTATTTTCATTTATTCAATAGACATCAGTTGACTGCCTACTATCTGTTGAGCCAAGGACCAGAAATTGGGACTACATAGATTCACAACATGAGATTCCTAGGAATACATCTGCATAGCTTATTTTACATTATGTTTCGAGAGAATTTTCATGCAGAAATTACAACTTTGTTTTTTCAGCTGCAGTAATTTCATTATAATTAACTCATTCTTTCCAAAATAATGGAAAAGCAAAAATAAACTATGTCAATAAGCACATATAGCAGAAGTGTGTCTGATTCAAAACACCACACATTATCCTTTCTCTCATAGGAAACTCAATTAAGATGGTAGGATAGAAGAAAAATGATAATTATGAAAACTAAGCACACAACCACAAAAAAACCTAAGAGGAGTAGTCTGCTGAAGGAGTGTATTTTTTTTTCTTTTTCTTTTTTATAATGTGGAAAGTAATTGGAGGTGGCTAGAAAGAGAAGGGTAACAGTAGGAAAGTGTTCTGTGCCCAAGCTGAACCATTACTCTCATGGAGAATATGACAATGGCCTCCTCCTTAATTTATTAGTACCCTTTCCTTGCTTCTTTCCTACTGTGTTGCCACTGCAGCCAAAGTCATCTTTTCAGAATGAAAAGCAGCTTATTTTTGTAATTTCTCTGCATAAATGCATGAAATGTTTCCTTAGCATAGTTCCTAGGCTAAAGGCTGACTCCTTTCCCTTGACAAACAAAAGCCTTTCTCCCCTGACTCCCTGTTCTTCCTCATCTCACCACAGCTCTTTCATTTTTCATGTTGCCCAACACGTTTTTGTCTTAAGAAATAGTGTAGAGTGTTTCAATCTCTTGGAATTCTATCTACTCCCTTCTTACATGTTAAGGTCAATAGAGGCTCTTCCTTATTCAGTTACACTAAAACCAGAGCTGCCTACAGCCCTAGCCCTGTGGCATGAGGTCCCATCAGATCTCGGAAGTTAAGGAGGGCCGGGCGTGGTTAGTACTTGGATGGGAGACTGCCTGGGAACACCAGGTGCTGTAGGCTTGGGAGAAGGACCCTTCAACCCACTCCCAAAAAACAATCCACCATTGAAAACCCTATGAACAGCAGAGAAGCACTGACAATAGTGTTTCGCCTGTTGTACGCAGGGTCACTATGACTCAGATACCGACTTGGCGGCACCTAACAACAACAACAACATCAACAAAACCAGAGCTAATACTGTGATATACTCCCATCCTAACATAAATACTATAGGGTTAACAAAAGAAAGATCATGTAAAATATGTTTGTCTCTATCTTCCTACTGTTTAGGATGCTTTCTTTACAGTAAGTACTTGAAATGTTGAATGTTAACAATAAATGAAGTACTTAGGTTCTCAAGAAAATACAACTCCCCCACACCGAAAAAACCTCAACCCATTTCCCCAAAACAAAACCCAAAACCAACTGTTTCTGCCAAAATTTTCTCAATTTCTAAAATGATAATCTCAATTTCAATATTTTCTGAGATAAAATCTACATTCTGTCCTATGATAATGTTACATGGTCTTTTATGTTTTTGAGAAAACAATTCATTTCTTTCATGCATTCAAATGTTAGTGAGGGATGAGTATTTTCTTATTTCTCCTTTGTTATTCCCCCCCCTTTGTAGTTAATTACATAATTTTGATTAAGATGATTTGGTTGATTATGTCTCACCAATTATGTCTATGACTCTGATCTTAACTTCTTAAGGATTTCTTTTGAGAAATAGAAGTTGTTAGTGTTATTTGTGTAAACTATCAATTTTTGTTATTTTTTCTATTGGTCGTAACGTTTATTGCACAGATTGAAACAGTTTTATAATCTACAATGACACAGAAATATTTTGCTTTATACAAGATAAATTGTTTTACCATTTTTATCTAGAGATACAATCTTTCTAGTATTGAATTTATGTGTATGTTACTGTATAATGTTCAAGATGTATCGCCGGGTGCGGTGGCGCACGCCTGTAATCCCAGCGGCTCGGGAGGCAGAGGCAGGAGGATTGCAAGTTTGAGACCAGGGGTGGTCTGCATAACTAAGGGAGACCCTGTCTCAGAAAGTGAAAAAAAAAAAAGGACTTGGGGTGCAGCTCAGTGGTCCAGCACTTGCAAAGCATGCAGGCGCAAGGCGCTGGGTTCAACCCCCAGTACCACCAAAAAAAAAAAAAAAAAAAGATTTATTTTTTCCTCATATGAACCTGTATCTTCTATTGAAAATACCACATTTTATCCACTTTATTATAACATCAACTTTGTCATAAATCACACAACTACAGAAGTGCTTATAAAGGTTACGTTCTATTCTTGACCATTAACCAAATGGTCAAAACTTGCATAACAATTTGATTACTATAGCTTAAAAACAATCTTAATATCTAGTATTTTAAAATTGCTGACTATGTTTTGCTTCAGAGTTGCTCTATAAATTCATAGTCTATAAATTCATATTTAGGAGGTAAATATGCATTTCCATGTCAATTTTATAACTATCTGGTCAATTTTCATAATAAACATGCTGTGACTTTGAGATTACTTTGAAATGACAGACTGAATAGAGTGAATCCATAACTTTTAGTTCCATTTCCAACAGAACAAGTTCAACTTTGATTTAAGTCCTCGATTTCTATAAGTAACATTTTATGAATGATTGTATTATTGTGATATATGTTTCCTAGGTATTAAATATTTTATCATTTCTATAGTGATTTATAAATACATGAGTTAATTTTATAGTTTTATTGGATACAGCAACTTTATTAAATCCACCTATCAATACTCATTTTATCTGTACATCCTGTTAAATTTTTCTAAGAATACAAACATGTTGTCTATGACTAATAGAAGTATTTGTTCTTCCTTGCAATAATATTCATTATGTGGTTTTATGCCCGTTAGTGTCCTCATTTGCACTGGTAAGAAATGTTCAATGAAATTGATAATGATATATGTTCTTGCTTGTTTTGTCTCAAATTTTCAATGTTCCATCACAAAAATTTTCAACTATAGGAAAAAGAATTGTACATAAAAACATATTTGCCTCCTAAAATATCGATTAACAATTCAGTATATTTGCTTGTAATCAGTTTATACAACTCTGTATCCCTTTATGCATTCACTGATTTATCTTTTGTTACTATATATTAAAATAAAGCAATTACAGTAAATTGTAAAAGTAGCAAAATTTCATATATCATTAAAGTACAACTAAAAAGAACCAACATATCTGTCCTAGAAGAAGTGCAACCAGAGTGCTCCTTGGAAGCAAGAATGGCCAGACTGCGTCTTACATATTTTGGACATGTACTCAGGAGAGATCAATTCCTGGAGAAAGATATCATGTTTGGAAGAGTGGCAGGCCAAGGAAAAAAGGAAAACCCTCCACCAGATGGATTGACACAGTGTCTGCAACAATGGGATTAAATATAAATAAGATCATGTGCCTGGCACAGAATTAAGAAGTGTTTTGATCTGCTGTACAGAGGGTCGCTATGAGTTGGACTTGACTCAAGGGCACCTAATAACAACAAATACTATACATTTTTGAAGCAAAATTCACTGGTCAAGTACATACACAAGTATTAAGCAAACCATTAAATACATTAAAATTTTTATTGTTGTTGTTATTGTTAGATGCCCTTGAGTCAGGTCTGACTCATAGTGACCCTACGTACAACAGAACAAAATACTCCCTGACACTTTGTCGTGCCTGGCACTATTGTCAGTGCTTCCCTGCTATGCATAGGGTTTTCAATGGCAGAATGTTTCAGGAATGTTTTTCCCTAGCCTGCAGCAGCAGGTATTTCCAGGTAGTCTCCCATCCTAGGACTAACCAGGCTGACCTGGCTTAGCTTCTGAGATCAGGCAAGATCAGATGCCAAGGTGACATAGCTGCAGGAATAATTTTTATTAGTGTGGATGAACTGTACAAAATAAACAGTTTCATTTTTTTTACATTTCCATGTTGTTACATTTCCATACATGCATGTAATGTACTTTGATCATATTCACTCTATTGCTCTTTCTTGTCATCCTCATCTCTCTATATTTTCCCCTTCCCTTACTAAATCCTTGGTGGTCCTTCTTTAAATTTCATATCATTCTCTTTTTTCCCTAGCTTCCACATGAGAGAAAGCATGGAATACTTTTTTGTGGGGGACTGACTTATTTCACTTAAAATGATGATGCCCAGTTCCATCCATTTTCCTGCAAACAACATAATTTCATTTTCCTCTACAGCTGAATAAAACTGCATTGTGTATGTTGTTGTTGTTAGGTGCCACTGAGTTGGTATCCAGCTCATAGCGACCCTACGTACAATAGGCAAAACACTATTGTCAGTGCTTCTCTTCTATTTCTAGGGTTTCCAGTGGCTGATTGTTTTGAGAAGTGGATTGCTGGGTCCTTCTTCCAAGCCTACAGCACCTGATGTTCCCAGGCAGTCTCCCATCAAAGTACTAACCAGGCCCGACCCTGCTTAGCTTCTGGGATCTGACAGGATCAGATGCCACAGTGGTACGGCTGCAGGCGCATTGTGTATATATACCATATATTCTTTATCCATTTTTCTGTTGATAGGCACTTAGGCTGGTTCCATAATTTGGCCATTGTCAATGCTGCCACAATAATCTTAGGTTTGTGGTAATTTCATAGTAAACTGATTTTGATTCTTTTGAATATATACCCAGAAATTGTATGCCTGGATCACACGAACATTGTATTTTTAATTTTTTGAGGAACCTCCATACTGATTTCCATAGCGGCTGAACTAGCTTACATCAGCCCCAGCATGGCTAGTAAGTATTCTTTTTCCCTCCCACTTCCTCAGCAGCATTTGTTGTTCATTTTCTTGAGGAGAGCCATTCTGACTGGGGTAAGATGAAATTCTAATGAAGTTTTAATTTGCATTTCCCCAATGGCTAAGGATGTTGAACATTTTTGTTCCATGTACTCATTGACGATTTATACTTTTTGTTTGGAAAAATATCTGTTCATTTCTATTTGTTGATTGCATGGGTTGCTCTTTAGTCATTTAGTTTTTTGAGTTCTCTATATATTCTAAATATTAATCCCTGGTCATGTGAATATTTGGCAAGTATTTTCTCTCATTCTGTAGGCTTTCTTCACTCTGTTGATTATTTCTTTTGTTCTGCAGAAGTGTTTTAGTTTCATCTAATCCCATATATCAGTTTTGCTTTTCTTTGCTACTGGAGTCCTATTTAGAAAGTCATTGCTTATGCCTAGATTTTAAAGTGTTTCCCCTATGTTTTCCTCTAGTAGCGTGAAAGTTTTAGGGCTTACATTAAGGTATTTGATTCATTTTGAGTTTATTTTTATATAGGCATATAGTTTCAGTCTTCTATATGTGGATATTCAGGTTTCCCAGTGCCACTTGTTAAAGTTGTTAGGTGCCATTGAATCAGGTCCAACTCAAAGCAACCCTATGTAGAACAGATCAAAACACTCTCTGACACTGTGCTATGACCAGGACTATATCAGTGCTTCTCTGCTATTCATAGGATTTTTAAAATGGCTGATTGTTTGGAGATTATTTCAGGAGTGGGCTGCAAAATCCTTCTCCCATTTTTGTTGTGCTGAGGCCCAAAACCAGGGCCTCAGAGAAAACAGAGTAGCACTTTACCAATTGAGCTAAACCCCAGTCCCCTCTTGTTAAAGGGACTTTCTTTTTATTAATGCATGTTTTTGGTACCTTTGCCTAGGATTAGATTGCAGTGGCTACTTAGGTTTATTTCCATATCTTCATTCTGTTCCATATTCTTTGTGTCTGTTTTTGTGCCACTGGCATGCTTTTTTGTTACTATGGCTCTGTAGTATAGTTTGAGGTCAGATATTGTGATAACTCCACTATTGCTCTTTTTCTTCAGGATTGTTTTGGTTATTCAGGTCTTTTGTGTTTCCATTTGAATTTTAGGGTAGCCTTTTTCCTATTTCTGTAAAAAATGACATGGAATTTTGATGGGGTAGCATTGAGTCTGTATATTACTTTTTGTAATATGAAAATTTTAATAGTATTCTGTCAGTCCATCAATGGGGAAATCTTTACATCTTCTACTGTCTTTCATAATTTCTTTTTCATGTGTTTTATAGTTTTCATTGTAAAGTTCTTTAAAATTTTGGGTTAAATTTAGCGTAGGTCTTTTTTTTTTAAGCAGTTGTGAATGAGATTATTTTCCAGACTTCTTTTTCAGTGAGTTTATTGCTGGTGTATAGAAAAGCTACTGATTTTTGTATGTGATTTTGTATCCTGCTATTTTGATGAAAGAGTTTAATCAGATCTTAGAATCTTCTAGTAGAAGTCTTAGTATCTTATAAGTATAGGATCATGTCATCTGCAACAAGGAATAATTTGAATTATTCCTTTCCTATTGATATTCCTTTTTATTTATTTCTTTTGCCTAACTGCTCTTGCTAAAATTTCAAGCACTATATTGTATAAGCCAACCTTGTCTCATTCTTCACTGTTAGGGACATCTGCCCTATCTCAGCTCTTCTTCTTTTTTGTTCTATTTAGTTTTCCCTCTTTTTGTTTTTTATTTTTCTAATACAATTTGCTAGTATTGCTTCTCTTATTTTCTTTCCATTCCTACCCATATTAACTAGTATGTTATTAGTACACACAGTATTATCTACAATCATTTATTCCTTTGTAGTTTTTGGAGTTGTGGTGAGAATGTTTTTTAATTGGTTGTTATTATATTTTCTGAATGGGTTTTTCTATCAGTTGTCCCCCTCAGTTAGTTTTCTTCTCTCCAAGTGCTATTAGGCTTGGGTATGGTGCCTTGAGCATGTTGATTAAGTGTTTTGTTTTTGAGGTACACCACAGTTTGGCAGTTAAAAATTGCACTTCAACCCTAATGGAACCTAGTCCCCCTGACATTGTTAATAAGTCATCTGAAAGAATACAGGAGATTAAAATTTCTAACCAGTAACTCTCCACAGATGCACAAGTTCCAATGCAGAAACACAAGAGATACTTAATAAAATGGCAACATGACTCCTTCAAAAGTTGACAATTCCACACTAACAACTCTAATTATAGTTAAATGGGTGAAATTCCAGACAAAGAATTCAAAATATGATTATAAGAATGAGCAACAGCATCAGAGAACATGAATAAACATCTGAGTGAACAAAAAGAGAACACACAGAAATAGATGAGTAAAATAAGCAAAATAATGAAAGATATGAAAGGGCAATTCAATAAAGAGATAGAAATGCTGAAAAAAATTGAAATTTTGGAAATGAGAAGCTCAACAAGTCAAATAAAAACACAGTTGAAAGACTCACTAATTGTGGGGATAAAAAAGAAAATAGAATATCATGGCTTTAAGAAAAAGTAGAGGAATCAAAAAATCCAGAAAATGATAATGAAAGAGAAAATAAGTATGAATGAATACAACACACAGCCCTCTGAGACACCATTAAATGATCAACCTAGCTAACAAGCTAAAGGCATAGAAAACCTATTCAGTAAAATAATAGTTGAATATTTCCCAAATATTGGAAAGAAATGGACATTCAGGTATAGGAAGATTTTAGGATAACAAAGAGATAAGACCAGAAAAGAATCTCCCCATGTGAAATCATGGAACAAATATGAAGTGAAATATGGAGTGAAATATGAAGTGAAATATGGATAACAAAGAAAGAATATTGAAAGTTACAAGAGAGAAGTAACAAGATATTTAAAGACAAGCCCATCAGATTAACAGCAAAGTTCTCATCACAACCTGTAAAAGCCTAGAAGGCATGAAACAATGTACTTTAAGCCCTGGTAATAAATAATTGCCAACCTAGTTTAGTGTATACAACAAAGCTATCCCTCATAATTAAGGAAGAAATAAAAACCTCCAATAATAAACACAAACTAGAAGAATTTATGACTACTATGTCAGCATTATAGAAAAAGATAAATAACCACCATGACAATACAGATAAGAATAAAATCCACTGGAACAATAAATAAGCAAATGAGGTTTAGGAAAAAACAAACCTTACAAAACAATAAACTAACAAAGTTAGTATATACCTTGTAATATCTCTGAATATTAATGGTCTCAGTTCTTCAATTACAAGACACAGATTGGTGCATTGGATAAAAAATACAGGATGCAACTGTTTTCTGCCTACAAGTTGTATATTTCAGTGGCAAAGATATACATAACCTGAAAGTGGAAGTGCAGAAAAAGATATTCCAAGCAGATGGTACTTGAAAGGAAGCAGAAATAGGTATACTTATATTGAACAAAGCAGGTATCAAACCAAAATTAATCAAAAGAGACAAAGAATGTCACTTCCTATTGGTGAACAGAAAAATCCTTCATGGGGATATAATAAGAATAAACATACTTGCCAGTAATAACCTGATACCAAAACTTGTTAATAACACAACAAATAAAGAAAACTACTGGCCAACTTCCTTGATGAGCATAGATGCGAATTTCCTCAGTAAAATACCTGTGAACTAAACTCAATAACACATGAAAAAGATCATATATCATTGATAAACTTGGATTCATTCCTGGAAGGCAAGGATGGTTCAACATAGTAAATAGATAAGTATAGTACAGCATAGAAACAGAATTGAGGACAAAAATCACAACATCATCTGAATATGTGCAGATAAAACCTTTGAAAAAAATCCATCATCCCTTCATGAAAAAAAAATCTCTGAAGAAGCTAGGAATAGAAGGCTCACATCTCAATACAATAAAGGCTATCTATGACAGACATGTAGTCAACATTATTCTGAATGGGAAAAATATTAAAAACATTTCCATTAAATACATTTTGACAAGTGCATAACCTATGGAACACAAATAACTATCAAGATGCAAATCCATCCCAATATACCAGAACTTTTGTCATGACCTTTCCAGTCATCTATTGCCCTTACCTTAAACCATCCAGAGACTAATTTTCTCATTTCCCTCAGCATAAGTTATCTGTGCCTCTCCTATAAATGTACATAAACATAATCAGCAATATATACTCTCTTCTGAGTTTGTTTTCATTGACTGTGACTGTGTGATTTGACATTAATATAGCATGCTGCATTTTTGAGTATTTCATTATTTTGTACTGATATGTAATATTTCATTATATGAATAAAGCAAAAAATCTGTTTTACTATTATTGGAAATTGGACCTGGTTCTATGTTTGGAAATTACAAATAAATACTTTATGAATATTCCTGTAAAAATCATTTTGTAGACACACATTTTGGTTTGTCTTTGGTAAATAAGTAGGCTATGAAATCCTGTATTATTGGGTGAACATGTGTTTATGTATGCCAAACATATTTTTCAATAAATGTATAATTTTAAACTCTTATGAAATATTTTTATTCTAATTGTTCCAATACTGACAATAAATGGCATTGCCAGTCTTTTAATTATAGCCATACTGAGGAATGTGCAGTTGTATTTTATTATAATTTTAAATTACATTTCTCTGATGACTATGAAATTCAACACATTTCCATTTACTTGATGTCCTATGGTAAAACATCTTCTGTAAAGTATGTATTTAAGTCTTTCCCCTTTCTTTGCTGAAAAGTTTATACTTTTACTGTTAAAATTACCAGATATCTTTATATAGCATAGCTAATGGTCCTTTGTCATACAAACTGGTATGTAAGACTCTTGTCAATTTTTCCTTCAATATTTGATAGAATTCTGCAGTTAAATCAGGTAAGCTAATTAATATTTTATCCTTTGTCTTTTCCAACTTATTTCCCAATAAATCTTTTGAAACACTAACTATAACTTACCATATACTTTTCAGAGAACTCACAGGCAAATGATAAAAATTTTCAATTAAACTAGAATAATATTTGTATTTTTCTATTTCTTCTATTGTGGTTTTCAAAAATGCAAATTTACAAAAACTTGTCTTTTCAGTCTAAGTTTTCTTGCTTCATGGCTTAATATTGCTGATACACATAACAACCCTTTCCTAAGATATATAGTTATACAGCAGATCTTTTACTGTTTTTCTCTTTTAATCTGTTGATATTTCTAGATATCTATCAACTTTATAATAATCATCTCATGGTTTATTTTCTGTGTATTTTTTCATTGTCAATGTTTTTTATGTATGCAATTATCTTATTTTTCATATATTGTTTTTGTACTTAATTTCTTCTATTTGCTCTCAATTTTTATAGTTTAATATATAACTCCTTGTAAGCATTGCTTTAACCTGTTGTTGTTTGTAGGTGCCGTCCAGTCTAGTGTGCCTCATAGCTACCCTATCTACAGCAGAACAAAACACTTCCCGATTCTGTTTAAGCCCATTGTTGCAGACACTGTGCTAATCCATCTGGTGGAGAATTTTCCTTTTTTTCATTGACCTGCCACTCTCCCATACTTAATATATTTCTCCAGGGATTGGTCCCTCCTGAGTACATGTCCAAAATACATAAGACTCAGTCAAGCCATCCCTGCTTCCAAGGAGCACCGTGTTTGCACTTCTAGGACAGATCTGTTGGTTCTTTTGACAGCTCATGGTATATTCAATATTAGTCTCCAGCACCATAATTCAAAAGCATCAATACTTCTGTCTCCCTTGTTCAGTGTCCAGCTTTCACAACTTCATGATGTCACTGAAAATATGATGGCATGAGTCAGGTGCACCTTCATCTTCAATGTGTTATCTTTACTTTTCAATACTTTCAATCAAGAAATCTTCTGCCACAGCTTTTCCCAAAGCAACATGTCTTTTGATTTCTTAACAGCTGCTTTCATGGGTGTTAATTGTAGAGCCCAGTAAAGCAAAATCATGGACAACCTCAATCTTTTCTCCATTTATTGTGAAGTTGCGTACTGGCCCAGTTGTAAGGATTTTTGTTTTGTTGATGTTTAGTCACAATCCATACTGAAGGCTGTGTTCTTTGATCTCCATCAGTAAATGTTTTAAGTCCTCTTTACTTTCAGCAAGCAGAGTTGTGTCACCTGCATAATGTAGGTTGTTAATGAGTATTCTTCCAATCCTAATGCTGAGTTCTTCCTCATTAGCTCCAGCCTCTCAGATTATTTGCTCCCCATATAAATTGAAGAGTTATGGTGAAAGTATACAGCCCTGATGCACATCTTTCTCAGCTTTAAACCAGGAAATGTTTTCTGTTCTATTTGAACAATTGCCTCCTGGTTCATGTACAGATTCCTCATGAGTACAGTTAGGTGCTCTGATATTCCCATTTTTTGAAGTGTTAGCCAGAATTTGTTAAAATCCACACAGTCAAATGATTGTTTTGGGGAGTGGGTTGCTGGGTCCTTCTCCCAAGCCTGCAGCACCTGGTGTTCCCAGGTGGTCTCCCATCCAAGTACCAAGGAGGCCTGATCCTGCTTAGCTTCTGAGATCTGATGGGATTGGATGCCACAGTGCTATGGCTGCAGAAATCTTTAACTCTACATTACAAAATTTTGATGTTGTTTTTGATATTATTTATTTTAAGATATTTTCTAACAAGGTTCTTGAGGTATCCATTTTCCTATCCTTTGTTTTTTATTATTCTGAGGATTAATTTTTTAAAATATTTATTAGCAAATATTAATTATAAAATAATTTGTTTCATTATGACATTTTCATACATGCATATAATGTATTTTCCTCATATTCACCCCATTATTTCTCATTTATTTAGATGTTTATAAATATTCAAATAATTCAGCATATTGTAGTTACACTATTTTTTCTTTTCCATTTATAAAATTTCTAGCTAAGTTCTAAAGTAGTCAATAAGTAATTTAGTAGCTTCATTGCTTTGCAATCTGTTGAAATTTTCCTTAAGCAAAACCGTAAAGTCAATTCTACTAAAGGTTTCATGTATATTTGAAAAAGGTGTGAATTCTGCCATTGTGGGATTTTGTATTTTAATATTAGTCATATAAATGTTGTGGGTTTTGCTTTACATCTTAATACATAATAATTTTTCACTCTTTAACTTCAGTTTTTCTTTTTTTCTTTTACAATTTTTTTCTTTGTGTGTTTGTGTGTGTGTGTGTGTGTGTGTGTGTGTGTGTGTGTGTGGTACTGGGGTTGAAACCAGGGCCTCACACTTGCATGCTCTATAAGTGTTGACCTACCGAGCTGCAACCTCAGCCCATTTTTTTTACTTTTTGAGACAGGTTCTCGCTATATTATGCAGACTGCCTTTGGTCTTGAACTTGCAAACCTCCTGCCTCTGCCTCCCAAGCCACTGGGATTACAGGCATGGGCCACTGCCCCCGACCCCCCCACCCTTTATTTATTTTTTTGTAGCTGTGCTTGTGTGTGTATATGGTCTGTGGGAATGACCTCAGGCCTCAAGTATACTCAGCTCTTGACCTATTTAATGAAGGACTCTTGAAAGCAACATTCACTGGAGGTTGTAAATTATTTTGTCACTTGATTTTTAAGTGACAATGTTTGTTTCTGGACTCCCCTTTTTCTGTTTAGATTGAATATACTTACTGATAATTACATATGTACATCTGATATAATTTTTTCCAACATGACAATGAATTAAAACTCTTAAGCTATCTTTTATTTAGCTATGTTTTTTGTTTTAATTAGAAAAGTAGATGCAGATTTCTATTTTACCACACAGCCAAAAAGAGCTCCCTATTAGTCTTTTTTTATTAGTACCATTTGAAATAAGAGCCCTTTTGTGGGCAGTGTAATTTTGACAAGTAATATGGAGACTTAGACATAGAAGCTAGAAGCTAGCTAAGAACACAGGAAACTCAAAATCATATATGGAATCTCATATTTAGCTAAGCATTCATGATCCCCATTCTGCGGAGCTTAATTCACAAAGATTAACATCAGTAAGTCACAGGGTGTGTGTGTGTGTGTGTGTGTGTGTGTGTGTGTGTAGAGTGTGATGTGTGAAATGACTTATAAATTATTTGTTCCATTCAACAGTTGTGATCAGTAGCTTAACTGATAGCCTCATCTAATGTTCCCCCAACTCACCACTGGTTTCCTGTGAATTGATTTTCTCTATAGTTATACTCTCTTTACCCTTGCAATTTTATAGTGTTGTATGATAACCAGGGAAACTTTGGTAGCTGCCACTTATATCTAGGTTATGCATCTAAGTAATGTAATTATTTGAGAATATTGGTGTTATGAGATATGCTGTGGAAAACTCTTTGTACTTATAAAGACGTATTAGGATAAATATGTTCTTTTTGAATTGCTCTTTCATTTTAAATAAGAGTCCTACTATTTATTGGGCTGGGATTTAGATCAGTTGGTAGAGTGCTGCGCTGCAGTCTCTGAGGTCTGGAGTTCAATTCCCAGCACCGCAAAAATGGGAGAAGGACCTGGCAATCCACTCCCAAGGCAATCCTGTAACAGTCAGCCATTGAAAACCCTATGAGGGTCACTATGAGTCAGATACCGACTCAACGGCACCTAACAACAACAACAACAACTATTTATTATATTTGATAGATCCTCAGAGTTTGTATTTTGACTCATAACAATGCTTTTTTTTTCCTTTTTGGTTGATACAAGAAAGACAATGGGGTACACATCCTTTTGTTCATTTTTTTCCACAGCTGACTCAACAATAATTTTAATCTATGCCACTAAATTTTATCAATACATAATTCAAAGAGGAAAGTATAATTTCAGTTTTATGGAAGAAGATAAAAAGAGAGACAGTCTACAGCCATAGCACTGTGGCATCTGATCCCATCAGGTCTTGGAAGCTAAGCAAGGTCAGGCCTGCTTAATACTAGGATGGGAACACTAGGTGCTGTAGTCTTGGGAGAAGGACCTGGCAACCCACTCCCAAAAAACAATCTGCCACTAAAAACCCTATGAAAAACAGAGAAGCCCTAATAATAGTGCTGTTGTATGAAGGGTGCCTATGAGTCAGACACCGACTGGGAGGCACCTAAGAAAAATAACATACTACTAAATTTTGTCTATGCCTAATTCAAAGATGGGAGAAGGACCTGGCAACCCGCTCCCCAAAAATCAATCTGCCATTGAAAACCCTATAAATAACAGAGAAGTACTGGCAATAGTGTTTCATCTGTTGTATGTAGGGTCGCTATGAGTTGGATACCGACTCGACAGCACCTAACAACAACAACAATTCAAAGAAGAAAATCTAACTTCAGTTTATGGAAGAAGACAGAGAGACAGAGATAGCAATATCGCTGCTGGATTTTTTTTCCTGGGTATTCCCCAATTCAGAAAAGGATCCTGGAAGTGTTTCACCTATGAACTTCATTTAATTGTTACTTAAAATTTGGAGTGTATACTTAAAAATTGAACATGAGTCAACTCAGTCAAACACAAAAAGTATGAGGATTTAAAATAAATCTATAGTTGAGAAGATATTCTGATGCCTGAAAAGCATTCTATCCTAAAAGTAATTTTATATGGTAAATTATATAAACACAGAAAGGCTACCAATTTATTTCAGAGACTGGTGATCAGATAATCAGGTCAAACACTCATTAAATTAAAATCTAAGTTACCTTTCTCCGAACCAGCGGTCATGAGGAACATTAATAAATGTGATTTTACAACCTGGAGTATCACAGATGGCACATCTGGCATCTGGAGATGCTCTATCTGTATCACACATGAGCCATTCAGAATGTGACAAAAATATTCATTAAGAACGACCAAAGGAACACCATTCAGAAGTACCTGGCACTGGCTTTATCATACAGCAATTCAGATTGAGATATCTGTAGGGAATATTAGGTGTTCATATAGAAGTCTATCTTGGAAACAGTTTTCCTGGCATCTCTGTTCTTGATTTATTTCAAGGCTTTACCAAAAACAACATGTAGAAAAGTGCCAGGAAATTGCAGAACAAATCTACAATTTTGATATTAGGTAATTACTCTTTGGGAAATGTTTTTTATTTACTTTTTTAACTTTCTGCATATTTTGCCTTGTTTTAAAAGATTTAACAAGATTTAAAGTGACTTTCAGAAGCAGATGAGATTAAATCAGAAGTAAAATACAACTACAAAATAACAAAAATAAAATACTACAAATAACAGAGGATATTACATGCCACAACTCTCATATTTCTATATTGCTCATACGAGGGCATCCACATACCTAACAAGAAGAAAGGACAAATCAGTTCTTGACAAGCCATAGAAACAGATGGTATATCTTAAAAGTGATTAATATGTTTGAAGGTGGCATACAATTTTAGAAAATCCTTTGCTATTTCATTGCTTAAATATTGCCTCACACCAATAGCTCCCAAATTTCTCAACTAGCATCTGCATCCTAATCAGAACCAAAACTGGCATAACCATTGGAAATTTATATTTGTTTGTTTGATTAATTGAAATATTCTCTGATACTAGACCACAGGCTTTGTTAGAATAGACATCATGATGCTCTTTGCTCATCTTTATATCCCAAGCCAATAACACAGTTCTGGCTATATCATCCTTGCTGTTGTTAGGTACCGTCAAGTAGGGTCTGACTCAAAGCAACCCTATGTACAACAGAACAAAACACTCCTTGACACTGCTGTTAGTGCTCTTCTGCTATTCATAGAGTTTTCAATGGTTGATTATCACTAGATTGTTTTGGATGTGGGCTGTCAGGTCCTTCTCGAATTTTTGCAGGAGTGAGGATTGAACCCAGGGCCTCAGAGCACACAAAACAGGTGCTCTGCCAACTAAACTAAACCCTAGTCCCAAGAGGATATGGTAAATGTCTTGAAAAGAATGTACTGAATACATGAAACTAATAATACTTCCGTTCCAAATAAAGCTCAAGGTTTCAGAAGCACAACACCACCATTAACACACATAAAGTAAAACTCTAAGACTTCCAGATAACTTTTCCTTTGATCCAAATTTTTCAGATGGTTTTTCATGATTTTTATTATCATTCCCCTGTACATATTTAATGCTATTTTGTATACCCACATAAGCAAGTCCATATCACTAGCAGGAGAGCCATCTCTTTTTCTAATAAATGTTTTTTTAAAAAAAAACTTTTGATTTTGTTCATTGTTTCCTCCTTTATTTATTGCCATTACCATCATTGTTAGCACATACTTGTTGTCATTCTTAGGTGCCCTTGAGTTGGGTCCAACTCATAATGACACTATGTACAACAGATAAAACACTGCCCAACACTGTGCCATGCCCTGCACTATTATCAATGCTTCTTTGCTATTTATAGAGTTTTCAATGGTGGATTGTTTTTTGGGAGTATGCTATCAGGTCCTTCACCCAGGCCTACAGCACTTGGTATTCCAGGTTCTCCCATGCAAGGACCAGCCAGGCCTGACCTTGATTAGCTTCTGAGCCTTGAAGGGATTTGATCTCAGGGTGGCAAAACTGCTGGCAAGTATATACTTATGTTGATATAATTTGATAGGATATTATTATATGATACTTCTGTAAATTTTGGCTGCTCTATACCATTATTTCTGATACAATAAAATACATATTTTCTCAAACATTTTCTATTATGTAAAACTGTGCGCTAAAATAACTAGGCATTATGGAAAGACAGAGTTATGGAAAAACAACTAAAAATGTGTATATCCTTGTGACTTGACAACTGATAAAATAAGAACAATAAAAATAAACATGTAATGCAGTAAGTTGTACTTTCAAAAATGTAAAGAGAGCTTGAGGTGAGGGGATATAAAAAAAGATTAAATCTGTTAAAGTAATGAGAAATAAACTATAAAGAATAAGGGAGAATGGACAAGCAAGTACTTCCTAGATAGAGGATGTATTTGAATGAGCCCAAAGTTGACTGTGGCTTTGGCTGTTTGCTTTTGCATTCAGCCACTTGTACTGAGGACACTGGCATAGTCAGATAAGAAAATGATTCTCTTCTTATTTCCTATAGGCATCGCCATTGTACCCATATTTCTAGATTTTTCCATGTACTAGACTTTAAGGTCAAATATTAGGTGAAGTTTTCTCATTAGTGAGAGAGAGAGGGATAAAGGTCTCATTCCTAGGAATACGGCAAAAAGTACAGCGGAAAAAGTCAATGGACAGTGGTCAGAAATAATCCTCCATGTAGAGAAAGTAGAGCAGATGGGAGAAGATAAAGTAATAGAGAATCCATTCTACAAGTGAGAGGAAATAAATCCCAAGGAATACTGTCACAAGAAGTTTAATAACTAGAAAAGAAAGGGAAGAAATTGAAATATGGCTTCCTAATCTCTTTAATGGTTTAAAGGGTTATATGATGGTGTTAACTCTAACCAAATGGATGTCTCTCATTCTTAGTGGTGAATTCCATTGTTCTCCACATACCCTAAAACCTGGAGATGGCTATTCCTTTGGATTGTTTAACATATTTCTTTTCTATATTTTCTTAGATCAATACCCAATCATTTAGGATGGCATGTGATTCAGGCCTGGTCAATTGGTATCCCTGGCAGAAGATTTCTGGAAGAGAAAGCATATAACATGATCTTGAAAGGTTAGTATCATTTCTTGGGATTTTCTTCCTCCACTCAGTGGAAAAAATTATCATTTTTCAAAAGTCACAGAATTAGGATGTGAATATGCACGGACTCCATCTGCAATATTCTCCACTATGTGCAAAGAACCTGACTATTGAAAGAAAATTAATCTTGGCAAAACTAAATAGAGAAGACTGTCAGGGAAGGAGAGATTGGAGCATGTGTGTGTGAACAAATGGGGGAGGGAGGGAAAGAAAGAGAAGAGAGAAAGGAGAGAGAGGGAGAAGAAAAAGGAGGGAGAGAAGGAGAAGGAAGAGGAGCAAGGAGGAGGAGAAGACAGAAGCAGAAGATGAAGACGAAGAAGAAAGGAAGAAAAGGAAGAAGGAGGAAGAAGCAGAAGAAGCAGAAGGAGAAAGGAGGAAGAAGGCAGAGAAGGAAGAGGAGGAGGAGGAAGAGGAAGGAAGATGAAGGCAAGGAAAGAAGGAAAGAAGGAAGGAAAAGACGGAGAGGGAAAGGAGCAGGAGCAAGAGGGGAGGGAAGGAGGGGGAAGGGGGAAGAAAAGAGCAGATAACACTGACAGAGATGTAGAACAAAATTTCCTTC
This sequence comes from Pedetes capensis, assembly GCA_007922755.1. Classification (NCBI taxonomy): domain Eukaryota; kingdom Metazoa; phylum Chordata; class Mammalia; order Rodentia; family Pedetidae; genus Pedetes; species Pedetes capensis. Next base: position 56,487 of record VMDO01013275.1, read on the forward strand.
TTCCTAAAGTCCTAAAGCTACCCAAGATGCTAGTATGTTAGTTCTTTCTCTGCCATATAAACTATCAATCCTCTTGCAATGAATTGTCTTTTTGTACTTAAACTAATTCAATTTGATTTTCTTCCACTTGAATCTTAAAAAGTCTTCAATGATTGCAGGTTAAAAACATCTTATTTCTTAGTCAGATGGATGTTGCCTGACAATATTGGTTAAACCTCAGTGACACTATTTAGGAAAAACAAAGCAGGAAAAACAAAAATAAACAAACAGCTCCAGGCATCTTTGCAGAGGACAAATGGTAAACGTAAACTGTAAATGAAAATTTCCCAATTAGATTGGTTTTTCAACATATATACTTGCCCCTCCTTCCACATATATTCCATTCTCAGCCCCTTAATATGAGAATTGGATACTGTGTAGATCTCCCTGACTGATTTAATTCTCAGGCCATTTTCAGCACTTGTTAGGACTCCATTGCTTTTTCTGAGAAGAATTACATTATAAAGTTTACCTTTGAAAAGATTATACCAACTTTTTGTCACCTATATTTTGAAATGAGAGAAGGACACAGCAATTCACTCCTAAAGCACACCCAGAACAATCAGCCATTAAAAACTCTGTGAGGGTTGCTATGAGTCAGACCCAACTCAACAGCACCTAACAGCAACAACCATATATTTTAAGAAGGTTCTGTAAAATCTAGTAATAGTGATAATATTTCAAGATTTAAAAAATGAATTTTCCTAAGATTTCCTATATTATTTTATTATTTTGCCTATTCTTCCTTTTAAAAACACTGGTCACAATGTTCTTCTTTTGATAGGAAGAATAAATGAAACAGTAAGATAATATGATTTGAAAATAAATATCTAGTGCTTGTCCGACAGAATAAAACAGAGGTAAAGTATCTTTAGTAGATAATATTATTGCTAATTACTCAAAAAGAATTGTTATTTATCAAAACGAAATGACTCACTGCTAAGATATACTGATGTGAAATTGTTATAGTGAAAATGTGAAAATGTTATAGTGCTTCTCCAAACTGCCCTTCCCTGAAAGATTCAAGTGCTTAATTCAAAGTGCAATTCAAACTAACCATGAAATCCCTGGTTTATGTCTGCTAACCAAATCATAGACTTCAGCTCAGTCAAGAGCACTCTCTTTCTTACATATGGGTCTCTGAAGTGCCACATAATTGCTAACAAAGGGCAGTTCTTTTCTCCTGCTACAAACAATGAAATTCAAGTCTGGCAATATCACTTTGTTAGTGATGACCACACTTATACATTCTGTCTATATAACATCGCTGTTGGCAAAAGGCTACTGCTATATTTCACTGACTCTCAGACATACATGGTTTAATATTTTATTCAAAATTAGTCTGAATCTGAAAATTGCTGTTGGCTAGGCAGAGTTATGAATAGTGACATGGTCTGAAAATTCATTTTTCTTGACCAGTTAAAAACTAACCTCACAGTGTAACTTGGATATTTTCCTTGAGGCATTACTAAATGAGAGCAAACCTTCTATGTTTAGATAAACAAAACAATTTAAGGAATATTTGAGAAACAACTATTAATCTATTTCTTATCTGCATGTTTGAAAACTGCAGTTGGGATCTACAGTGTTAATCAGAAAATGCCAGCATCAAATTATCATAAAATTGCAGAATGGGTGTCAGAGATCTGAGAGAAAATAATGGGGGTATTAAGGGAGGACTCTTTAGTGAATTATTGGCGCAGAGGATACACAGCATGAGAAAAGAGAGAAGTCAATGATTCAGAATCATGTACATTTTCATCAAGATATCTTATAGACCTAAGGCATGATGGAAAATGTCTATAATCCCAGCACTTGGGAGGCTGAGTCAGGAGGATCTCAAGTTCAAGGCCAGGCTGGGCTACATAGCAAGACCCTGTCTCAAAACAAACAAACAAACAAACAAACAAACAAATGTAAAACATTAAAATAAACATAAAGGATATTTTATCTTATTTTATGTATAATTTCCTTTGTATGTAGGAATAAGAGTGATGGTTAATGAAAAAATATGCATTAGTAAATCTAAAAGAACACTCTATATACATATATATGTATGTTTATATAGAGATATAAAAGCATAAAATTTCTAAATGATGATAAAATATGGTATCTTAATTTAATAGGTAGAATTATTAAATTTATTTCTTTGGCTCATAAAAACAAAGATTTTCTTAACATGATTTCATTTCTAGTTCAAATCAGGACAGTAGGATCCAAATGTGCCATGATTTTTTCTTTGATTTTTCCAATTACTTATTAGATAACAAATATTTTTTAAAAATTCTATTAAATCAGATATAACTTTAAACATACTAGGGCAATGAAAAAGAGAAAAAGATTTGT
>VMDO01013276.1:0-58867 GCA_007922755.1 Pedetes capensis
GGAGAGAACAATCCCTGGAGAAGGACATCATGTTTGGAAGAGTGGCAGGTCAATGGAAAAGAGGAAAACCCTCCACCAGATGGATTAACACAGTGTCTGCAACAATGGGCTTAAACATAAATAAGATGGTTTGCCTGGCACAGAATCGGCAAGTGTTTCGATCTGCTGTACATAGGGTCGCTATGAGTCAGACTCGACTTGACGGCACCTAACAACAACAACAACGATATATATTGAATGACTGACAATTTGAGTTCAAACCAGTTCATCAATAGAAATAGGGAAAGTGTTCTGAACAAGAATCTATTCAGTTTAATGATTGGTTCAACCAATTCTTTTTAGGCAGATTTTTGTTTGGTCATTGAAGTTGAAATTAAATATTAGTTTCCACACCCTTCTAACTCCTAATATATTATATACTACATTTTTCATATGTTCTGTGTTTCAATTATTTTTTAGAGCTAAAAATTGCGGCAGCTAGCATGTTATATGGTGGTGGTGGTGGTGTTAGGTGCCATTGAATTGGGTCCAATTCATAGCAACCCTATGTACAACAGAATGAAACACTCCCTGACACTGTTCCATGCCCAGCATTGTCAGTGCTTTTCTGCTATTCATAGGGTTTTAAATGACTGATTCTTTTGAGATTGTTTTGGGAGTGGGCTGCCAAGTCCTTCCATTTTATGCTGTGCTGGGGATCAAATGCAGGGCCTCCGAGAGCACAGAGCAGCCCTCTACCAACTGAGCTAAACTTCAGCTCATGTTGTATGTATCTAGTATATTTTGATAAAAGCCTAGCATTTAATCAACTGGAAAGAGCTCATTTGAATCAGTGAGCTGAACCACATTTGAAGTGAGAACTCCTCTGGGATTCTGGACTGAACAAATTTTTTTATTCCTTTTGCTTATCTTTTTTAAAAAAACTTTTATATTGGTAATTTTTAATGTACAACTTAATGGGTCTCCTTATGACATTTCCCATACATGCGTTTCATTGTACATTGCTCATGTTAACTTGAACAATTTTTTGGCAGCAAGTTGCATTTCTTTTTTCTTTGTTTCTTTTCTTTTCCTTTCCTTTCCTTCTTTCTTTCCTCCCTTCCTTCCTCCCTCCCTCCTTCTTTCTTTCCTTTGTTCCTTCCTTCCTTCCCTCTTTCTTCCTTCCTTCCTAGTTCATCCCAGGGTCACGTGCATGCTAGGGAAGTGCCCTACCACTGAGCTATACTCCTCAACCCCTTTTTTAAAATTTAAAACTTTGATACAGAGTATTGCTAAGATGCATAGACTTCCTCTGGCCTCAAACTCATGATCTTCTTGCCTTAGCTTCCTAAGTTTCTAGGATTATGGTGTATGCCAAGGCAGCCAGCCTGAATTGTCTTTTTAATAGGCTGCTTAATGTCTATTATGGTTTGGAGGAAATAAAAAAGGGGTAGATTTTCTATTTGATGAGCTGTCAATTAATTTTGTCCCAAAGGTCCTGTGGTTGTGAATTTGTGTTAGACAGTATCCTAGATGCTGAGTGGTTGTTACAGTATCAGTGTTTCCAGTGTGCAAAGTACTGAGTTTGGGGATATGAAAGGATATTGGGCTAGTAAGGTGGTGTACAAAACTTTACTTAACCTTGTATATAATTAAAATACCATATATTTCTGACAATAATTTTCTGCTAATGTAATTTTCAAAGTACTTTTACTTTCAACAACCTAAATAGACTGTGATAAGCTGGACTAGGAACCTATCACTTGGAATATTGTTTCCATGAAAATATACATTTTTGAGTTCCAAACAATAGCTTAATAAATAAACTTTTAGAACACAACATTTTTGAAGAGGTGATGGGAGAAGACAGGAGAGGGAGGAGGGACATGGAGGAGCGAGGAATGAGAGAGAGGGTAACCTCAAAGTAAATAGCCCAACTTTAATAGTTTGGGAAATAATTATAATAATACCAAGGAATGGTAATAATACAAATGGGCCAGATTATTCATGTAATACTACTGACAATGTAAAAAGATAGATCACTACAGAAAAAAGTTTGGACCTAAATCATAATTGGGATGCAAGGGTATATAGAAAAATAATCCCACAAAAAGACATGCAACGTAGAAGAGAGGGCTTTGGTGATGGGGTGGGAGAGGGGGGAGGAGGTACACAAGATGGTAAGAGAGAAGTTATCTCTGCAATGTACAATGGAATGCATATATGGAAATGTCACAATGAAATGCATATCAGAATGAAACACATTAAATTATACATTAAAAACTTCCAATAAAAAATTAAAGAAGCAATAACAATGATAATAAATTCCATGATTTTCTAAAAACAAAACAAAAGTAAACTAAAAAAGAATACAATGTTTTTGTAGTGAAGAATTTCCTGTTTGAATTTTTATTATTTCTTTTTACCTTTTTTCCTATTATCTCTCTCTAATACTGAGGTCTAATGGTGATCAAATGTGATTATAAATACACTACCTTGCTGTCCTTCTTTTCAGTTAGCACAGACTAAAATAGTGTGATATAATATAATAGGAAGTGGAGATGATAATAGCTACACATTTCCTATTTTTCAGCAATGATAGAAAAATAATTGAGGCGATATTTCTGAATACTGGGAAGAAAGGTGCTATATAGAAATCTGAATGTCATCATTCCCCTACATGTTGTACAAGAAAGAAAAATGTAAACATCATTATCATTCATCTCACTCCTTTTATCCCAGATTGAGTGAACTTTTGGAGCCCTTTATTCTGAAAAATCTAATTGGGCATTTTGCAAATACCTATGGATGGTGGTTTCTATGCTCTTGTTGCTTTCACACATGAAATGTGTACAGTCTCACTAACCAATCTCCAACAGAATGCTTATTTGTAAATTTAATAGGATATGAAAAATGACTTTCAACCCTTGGGGGAAATAACCACCAAAGGCAAGCAAAATACATTCAGGTCAAAGAAACTTCTCTTTTTAAGTAACATTTTGTCACATTAAGAGACTGGCTAGATGATAGGAAGGGGACACACAGAGACCTCCTGACTTTCTCCCTATGACATACATGACCATCCCCAAGGAATATTAGCAAATGTGAGTTATTTAACATGTTCCATCTGCCTTGTTCTTCCTCTCTTCCTGGAAGCTACAGCAAGGCTCTGGCAAAGGCTAGCAAGGAGGAAAATAAAAGCTGAAAGTTCTAATCAAAACTCTAATCAGAAAGATGACAACTGGTGAAGATTATTAAATTTTCTTTGCTCCCTTGATGAATTTAATAAAGAACTAATCAAAGATCATTAGAAGGCTTTTGTGCCAGCCTTGCATTGTAACTGGATTGCAATCTGAATTTGTGTTTTAGTGGGCTTTTGGGATTGGGTTGGACATATAAATATATTAAAAACTATAGATGGTTAGACATTTTTTAGTATTTTTAGTTAAAGTACAAATCCATGAAAATGTATAAGGTATTTATTGTGCTCATCTACTCTGCTAAGTGAAAATATAGAGGATTTTGATTTTGATCTTTAGTAATTAGAATTTAAAAATTTTGTATCAGTGTCTAGCTCAAAAAATTTTCTAATGATCTTTGATTAGTTCTTTTCTTAAATTAACAGGAAAATAAAAATGGTATCATTTAATTTCCAGAGCATAAAAATATGTAAATAACTGTAACTACCAGAGCCACTAGAAATTTATAGAAAATTATGGTAATATTTGAAGAGGCTTCTCATTCCCCCTCCCCAATTCTGAACATTTGCTTAATGTTCCTTGTTTTCAAATGATCTGCCTATAACCTTCCAACTACATTTTAAGTACTATATTTGTAGTGTCTCATAAAGTATGCATTTTGATTTCCTTATGAAATCTTTACTCCATCCATATCTTGTGCTCACTTTTTCATACCTCAGTGTTTGGTCTTATGCAAGCTCCTTCCTACTCCACAGCACCACATTATCCTGGTAATTTAGGATTTTTGCCAATTAATACATTTTCCCATCTCAAAGAGCCTGATATCACTCTGACTTTATGATGTTTAATTTTAATTTGGTTTAGTAGCAAAGTACCTTTATCCTCATCATAATTGGCTATCATTACTATAAGTGAATCTAGAGTCTTAGAATCTAGAGAGTTTTTTTTTGTTGTTGTTGTTGTTGTTGCTGTTGCTGTTTTTTGAACCCAAGACCTCAAGCATGCTTTTGCAAGTACTCTACCACTAAGCCACTCTCTCAAAGCATTTTTTCTTTTAGTTTTATTTAGGGATAGGGTCTCATTAAGTTGTGCAGGCTGCCTCTGGCCTTGAACTTGCCATCCTTCTGCCTCTGCTTTCTAAGTTGCTGGGATTATAGGCATGAGCCACTGCACCTGGCCAGAGCTGCTTTTTTTCAAAAACTATGTTTATATCCTTAATAAAGTAGTTTTTATGCTTCCATCTGTCTGTTTTATCCAGAACAGAACAATTATTCTGGAATTACTAGAATGAATAAAGGAGACAAATAGTGGGAACATTCAAGATGAAATAAAAATATTAAATTCTTATACTAGGTCCTTTTATCTGCAGGTAAAATATACTTAGCTTTGTGTTATCTACTTTATGAAAAATTAGATATTTAAAAGAGGTAACCTAGTTTTGAGTACATAGTAAAGGAAAATCTGTTTCTGTATTCATTCTTATGTTTCTTTTTATGAGGTACAGTATCTCATTACTATTTAAAGCTTATAGAACAGTTTTTAAAATGTATGGTTTTTAAAATGTACTGAGATGGCTGTGTAAAAGTCTATATATATTACATAAATTAGACTCCTTTTCTCAGTATTGGTAGAAATAATCAACAGTGTAACTCTAAATTATAGCCCTGTTCTGTTGGACAAAAAAAAAAAAAGAGAGTGCATTCTCATATTTGATACTAAATAAAATTAAATGTTAAATTTCCAGACAATATTGGAAAAGGATGCTTTAATTTAAAAAAGATTTCCAGCTACCTTTTTGTGCTATCTTGATTACAAGGTCAAATATTAAGACCATTAACTCTTGGGTAGAGGTAACTTGAAATGAAATCTGTGGGAACTTCAATTCCATAGTGATCTCTAACTTTAACATGGTCATGAACATATTTGTCCAATCCTTTGTATTTTAGCTGCCTATCTTCTCTTATTTTCTATTTCTGGTGCCCTTAACTTTCATAGATCCAAGTTTCTCTTTGACCCAAAAGAACTTTTGCTTAGTGAAGAAAGCCTGGAAACAAATTCTCTCAGTTTTCATTCTTTAGCAAATGCCTGAAGATAGTGAAGGCAGTTTTAGTTGAATATGAAATTTTGAGTTGAGAGGTTTTTTTCCTTTTGAGTATTTTAAAGAAGTCATTTTATTGTCTCTGGACTCCATTGTTTCTATAAGTCATTAATAATTTTTATTCTTGTCCTCTTGTATAAAAGTATCTTTTTCCTTTGGCTACCTTCAAGATTTGCTCTTTATCTTTGGTTTTCAGTAGTTTGATTATGATGTACATTGGTATGATTTTCCTTATATTTATCTTAAGTAGGTTCATTGAAGTTCTTATATGTGTAAGTCAATGCTTCTTTAAATGTGGAGAGTTTGGGGGACATTTTATCTTCAAATTTTTTTATGTCCCAAGTTATTCTCTTTTTCTAGGACTCGTTAACCTGTATAGTAGGCTGTTTAGTATTGTCTCACAGGTCTTTGAGACTCTGTTTATTTTTATTCACTGTGTTTTTCTCTATCCTTTTGGGTTGGTCATATTGTTGGATATAAGTTCAGTGACTGTTAACTCTGAGATGTTGTCAAGGTCATCAATTTCTATTTCAGTTAATACAATCTTCAGTTCTTGAATTTTCATGTGGTTGTATTTATAGTTTTTGCTCCTCTATTTCCTATTTGATCACTCATTAACATCATATTTTTCTTAGAGTCCTTTTTTATTTTTTTGCAGCCTGGGGAACCAAACTCAGGGTGTCTTGCAGATACTAGGCAAGTGCTCTACCGCTGAGCTACATTCTAAGCCTCTTTTAGAGTCTTTTAACAATTTTATCTTAGTTTTTATGTGTAATAATTTTTGATTAAATATTGGATATTGTGGATAACACTGTAGAAATTCTAGTTTCTGTAATTGTCCTGTGAGAGGATTGATCTTTATTTAAAGAGGAAGGTTAGATGTTCTTTTATGAATTATTAAATTGCTTTTTATCAGAAAATTTTAATGTACAACATAATGTGTTTCATTCTGAAATGTATTTCATTGTGACATGAATTATTAAATTGTATTGTATATTGGCTGATCACTTTAACTTTCATAGAGTTGGTATTTTGCATTGTTAAGGCAGATCTGTAAAAATTCTAAGACGTTTCTCAAGACCTTCTAACTTGTAAGTATTCACTTTTCAAACTGTATTTTCCATATAAATCTTGTCAATGTTTGGATTTCAGCTTTGTTAGGGTAGATCTAGAGTATGTCTTTGTATATTCCTTATCCCTAAGTTTTGGACTGGGCTGGGATTTAGCTCAGTTGGTAGAGTGCTGTGCTGCAGTCTCTGGGGTCCTGAGTTCAATTCCCAGCACCGCAAAATGGGAGAAGGACCTAGCAATCCACTCCCAAGGCAGTCCCGGAACAATCAGCCATTGAAAACCCTATCAGGATTGCTATGAGTCATACTGACTTGATGGCACCTAACAACAAGTTTTGGACTTTGTGTTATCTCACATGAGTGTCAGGATTTTTAATGAGGTGCTAGTAAATCTCTCCACTCTGGCAGAGTCAGAACTTGATGTTCTTTGTCACTATTCTTCCCCAAGCACTGCTTAACCTCTAGTGTCTTGGTTCTACTTTCAATTCCATAGCATCTGATATCTATTGAGGCTAAGCTTGCCTTACCCTGAATGAGTACAGCACAGCTCTCAGCCATGGATTTTCAGAAGATCCTTACACGAGTTTCTCTGGTTCTGTCTCTGAGTAGGTCCTTTCTTTCTGGTTGGGAGTGGAAATTCAAGACTCACATGCTGATTTCAACCCTACCTAAAATCATATTCCCACATTGGACAGAGGTGCAGGCACCATGGTACTTTCTATGAAATGCCATTAAATTACTCCCATTCAAGTTGCAAAAACTCAAGTAAAGGTTCATATTAAATCATGTTAAGTTCAAAATTATATAGGCCACACTTAGCAAAGTGCCTCACACAAACATGTTCTTTTATGATTTACTAAATTGTCTGCTGGATAGAGCAGAAAGAAAACAGGAAGCATAACGCACTCCAGAGAGTTATAATTTCTATGATCTTGGGCCTAAAACTGTATTTTATATGCCTTTGTTTGGGATAAAGAGTAACCTCATTGAAAACTAAGGAAACCTGGTTGTTGTTCTTAGGTGCCATGGAGTCAGTATCCAACTCATAGCGACCCTAGATACAACAGGTGAAACACTATTATCAGTGCTTCTCTGCTGTTCATAGGGTTTTCAATGGCAGACTGATTTTTGGTAGTGGGTTGCTGGATCCTTCTCCCATGCCTACAGCACCTGGTGTTCCCAGGTGGTCTCCCATCCAAGTACTAAGCAGGCCTGACCCTGATTAGCTTCTGAGATCTGATGGGATCGGTGACACAGGGCTACAGCTGCAGGCAAGGAAACCTGGTAGTAAATGTTTATTTGTGATGTGCTTTGATTTTAGCCTCTGAAGACACTTCTGAGATTAAACCTCATTGCAGTTTCCTGCAGAATTAGGTAATTTTCAAGTTTGACAACTGTGATGATAACTTTGGTTTTTATTACTGATGTGTTGTTACTGTTTGTTTTTAAGACAGGATCTCACTGTGTAACCAGGTTGTCTTCAAACTCTCAGTCCTTCTGCCTCTGCCTCCCATGTACTGGGACCACAAGAGTATACTACTTAGAATGACAACTTTAGAGGGCTTCTCCCAATTTCACAAAGAGCTTTACTCCTACCATTCTATTTAATTCATCTAGAAAGAAAAGAAACCATAATAGAAGAAAAATCTATGCAGTAAGTAGTAATTTTACAGTATCAAGCAGGTGGAAAGAGGTCTTTCAGTTAAGAAAATGATATAAACACATACATACATACATACATACATACATACATACATACATACATAATATTATGTTGTTGTTGTTGTTAGGTGTCATTGAGTCGAGTATAACTCATAGCGATCCTATGTACAACGACTGAAACACTCTGCAATACTGTGCCAGGCACATGATCTATTTATGTTTAAGCCCATTGTTGCAGACACTGTATCAATCCATCTGGTGGAGGGTTTTCCTTTTTTTTGCTGACCTGCCACTCTCCCAAACATGATGTCTTTCTCCAGGGATTGGTCTCTCCTGACTACATGTCCGAAATGTGTAAGATGTAGTCTGGCCATCCTTGCTTCCGAAGAGCACTCTGGTTGCATTTCTAGGACAGATCTGTTGGTTCTTTTGGCAGTCCATGGCATATTCCATATTCATCTCCAGCACCATAATTCAAAAGCATCAATTCTTCTCCTGTTACATTATTCTTGTTATTGTTAGATGCCGTCTAGTTGGTATCCAACTCATAGCAACCCTCATAGGGTTTTCAATGGCTGACTGTTTTGGGATTGCCTTGGGAGTGGATTGCCAGGCCCTTCTCCCATTTTTGTGGTGCTGGGAATTGAACTCGGGACCTCAGAGAATGCAGCGCAGCGCTCTACCAACTGAGCTAAATCCCAGCCCCCTGTTACATTAGTGATTCAATTTTCCTTTCTCTAGAGAGCAATATTAAGATCTCAATGGGCCAAAATGTTATATTGATGCAATATAATTATACCTTTGGATGAAACAATTATTATGCAGTATCATTATACCTTTGGGTGAAGCAATTATTATGAGCCAAGAAGGTCACGACCAAATTGTACTATTTAAAGAAAGATCAAGAGATGCAAGGAAAGCACTTGTAAATGTGGTCTACTATTACTTCTCAGTAAACTATCTTAAGCCTGACACCGATTCTGCTTTACCTTTGACCTGGTGCTTCCAGTTGACTTTTCCAGAACAATCTTTATTCACAGGCAGTGTAGAAGTAAAATGAAATGAAATATACTAGGTTCTGTATTCTTCTTTATCTCTTTTCCTCTCTCAGTTATGAATCTTGTTTTTCTCTGGAAAAAAACTCCTCTTAGGGTTTCCCCACCCCCAGACCATCACCAGTTCATCTTGCTTCTCAGTATTTTTATTTCACTCCTAGAAAATTTGAGATGTCTTGGGTACTGAGAAGTCTAACAAGGGAGTCTGTATTGGAACTGAGGCCTCTGTTATTCCTACCATTTCTTCATGCTTGAAGGTGAATGCACATTATAGGTTTGTCTGAAAAATTTTCTAGAACTGGGTATATGAGACTGTTCTAGACTAATGTATAAATGCAATTTGGAGTAACCATGACTACAGTAATGCTGCAAAGAAATAAAAGAACAAATGACAATATTAAAATGAACAAATTCAATGAAGTCTTTGGGTACTACATGAAATCTGGTTGTTGCATATTCACTTCCTGTTGAGATTTTTCTCATTACTGTTATATGTGATTGTATGCAATACTTCTTGCTTTCATTGCCACAGTTTAATGAGACAAATTGCAAGTATACAGTCCTTCCTCACTTTCTGGCTATGCCAGAGAAATGACAGAAAATGCTAAAGATTACTTCTTTGTTGTTTGTGGGGTTTTTTGTTTGTTTTTTGAAACAGCATCATGTTATGTATCCCAGGGTGGCCTGGAACTTGCTACTTACCCCAGGCTAGCCTCAAACTCATGGAATTCCTCCTTCCTCAGCCTCCTCAGTGCTGGGATTACAGAAGTGTACCGCCTTCCTGGCAAGCCTATTGTTTTTTAAGTAAAAAAAAATATCTACTGTTTTATGAAAGAGATATCCTTTCATAACTCCAAACTCCTAACCGTCTTTGTCTGAGGCCATTCTTTTTTTAATAACCATCCCATATGTTGAGGAAAGTCCAATGGGTTCTTTAATTTTTCAGCAGATTGTGGGTTTGGAGACTTAGTTCTACCCATTTTTTTTTTTTACTTCAAACTCTTCTCCATTTCTTGTCTCCCTCTGCCCATTACTTCTATAGGCTTCCCCAACCTGTTATAATTGGCTTTGTTTTAAAATATGGACTCATTTTTCTCTCCTTCAGGACAACACTCTTGTGATTAGCAGTGTTTTATTGTATTTTATTGTTTTGTATGCATAATATAGGAGAATTATAGCTCTAGCCATACTATTGCTAAGGTACCTAAAATCTCTACCTCAAAAAGTATTTAATGTCCATTAATATACAAATGATAGGACAGTAGAGAATAACCTGAGTTTTAGAAAGTTATATTTTCATATGCATACAGAAATAGCTGAAAGATATCTGTTAATCTGTTGATGATATCATTGTAGCATGGGATTGTGGAAGATATGCTTTCTCTGCCAATATATTTTTAAATTATTTGAATCTTTTAGAGTTCTTATTACTTTCATAACCAATAAAATAATATTCAATATACACATAGCTTGGTGGCTTCTTTCTTTGAATGTTCTCTGGAGCAGGAAATAACAAAAGCAAATAGCTAATAATTCAGAAGTGCAGAAGTGGATAGTGCAGAGCAGTTATCCAAACAACAAAAACAAAAAGGCAAAATGACATGCATTAATGTCTCACTTAACAGTAGGGATATGTTCTGAGAAATGTGTTGCTAGGCAATTCATTGTTGTGTGAATATCATGATGTATATTTATATAAACCTAGATGGTACAGCCGATTACACACCTGGGCTATATGGCATATGTACGCACACACACACACACACACACACACACACACACATACATACATACATACATAATAGTAAATACAGCCTATTGCTTCTAGGGTTGGGATGAATAAAAAAACACTAGATTAAATAATGGCTGGGATTTAGCTCAGTTGGTAGAGCGCTGCGCTGCAGTCTCTGAGGTCCCGAGTTCAATTCCCAGCACCGCAAAAATGGGAGAAGGACCTGGCAATCCACTCCCAAGGCAATCCCGAAATGGTCAGCCATTGAAAACCCTATGAGGGTCGCTATGAGTTGGATACTGACTCAATGGTACCTAACAACAAAAACAACAAGATTAAATAAAGCACAAGAAAAAATGAGGCAATCAAGAAATGTAACAACCATGAGATGTATGAGGCTGCTGCTGGCATACATAGCATCCTGCTTTGCAGTAAACTTTTTATACATAGAGGTACACTCTAACATAGTAATAAAAAATGACAGGATAGTAAATACTTAAGTCATTAACATAATTGTTTACTATCAAGTATTATGTACTGCTCATAACTGTATGTACTAAACTTTTGTATGGGGTTGGGGTTTAGCTCAGTTGATAGAGTGCTGCTCTGTGCTCTCTGAGGCCCTAGGTTCAATCTCCAGTACTGCATAAAATGAGAGAAAGACAAGGCAGGCCACTCCCAAAACAGTCATTGAAAACCCTATGAATATCAGAGAAGCATGTGCCAGGAATGGCACAATGTCAGGGAGTGTTTCCTTCTGTTGTACATAAGGTTGCTATGAATTGGACCCCACTTGACAGCACGTAACAACAAACTTGTGTACAACTAGCAATGCTGTATGTTTGTTTACACCAGCATCACCACAAACGTGAATATGTTGTGCTATAATATTATGACTGCTATATCACTAAGTGAAAGGAAATTTTCAGCTCCATTATCATCTTATGGGACCATTGTTATATAGTCAGTCCATTGTTGAACAAAATTTCATTATGTGGTACATGAGTATATATAAGAAAGATAACTGTGTTTATCTTGAGTGGTGGAGTGAAAGATGAATTTTGTTATTTTTGCTTTGTGCTTTGCTGTGTTTTTCAAATGTTCTGTACCAAGCATGAAATATGTTTGTGATTAGATTGACAGCTAATGTGTGAATGTAGCAAATATAAGCAGAAAATGAGAATGCTTTCAAATAAGACTACCTTCCTCTCTGTTAAACCAGGACTACATCCTTCAAAGATACAAAAACATTAACTTGGCCAGCAGCTCTTATATGGCTACAGTTTTCCCAGATTCTACCTGCTAAAAATAATCTTTAAATCCACAATGTTGGATTAGAATCTCAAGTAAACAAGTAAATCTGGCTAGATCTGATTCTGGAAGTGGTGATTCTTTTAAGAATCCAGGAACTCTCTTTGCTTTATGCATCACCATGATGTGACTCTTATAAAAGAGTGAGAAGATAGAAGACTGTATTAAAATTGCTAGTACTTGGCTTAAAATTTCTAGCTAATTGTGCCGAGCTGAAAGAGAGAAAACAAGTAAGAAAATTCACAAACAGAACTTAAAAATCAATCTCTCATCCTCTGGGTTCATCAGAGTGTGTCCCCATACTTCTTTACTTCAGCATGTGCATCTTAAGCTAGTATTGAATATTGGTTTAAATTTTTTTCTTTTAACATAAATTTACATAGAATGAAGTGAACAACTCTTAAGTGTACTATTCAATTTTGACCATTGCATATACCTTTGTTATCCAAATGCTAATCAAGACATATAACATTACCAAACCCCAGAAATTTCTCTCACATCCTTTCCCAGTTAACCCCTATGTCCTCCTCACCAGATGAAACCATTGCTCTAATTTTTTTCCACTATAGAACAGTTATGCTTGTTCTAGAACTTTAAATCTATGGAATCATCAATATATAGTCTTGTATAAGACTGTTTTCTCTGTTTTAGAGATGTATCCCTGTTCTTGAATATGTCAATAATTCACTCTCTCTTATTGCCAAATAGATTTTCATTGAATAAAAATATGAAACTTGTTGATCCATCTGCTATTGACAAATAACTGGTCTATTTTTAGTTATAGGCTATCGTAAGTAATGTTGCTATAAACGTTCTTATACAAGTCTTTGAACTTTTTTTCATTTCTCTTTGGTAATTAATTGTGGAATTGCTGAGCAATAGGATAGGTATATATTTAATTTTATAAGAAATTTTTGGAAATTTTACAAAATGTTTGTACCATTTTATGTTCTCATGACCATCATATACAAATTCCAGTTCTATATCCCTATTAACATTTAATAATGTTGGTTTTCTTTGTTTTAGCCATTATGGAACATGTGTAGTAATGTTTTGTTGTGATTTTAATCTGCATTACCTAGGCCAATGGCTTTCAAACTTTTATGTACATAAGATACATCATGGGATAATTGTTAAATTATGGACACCAGGGCCCCTACTACAGAACGTTACTTGTTCATTTCCTTATTGATATTTGTATTTTTGTTTGTTAACTCTGGCAGCCCAAACCCTAACACAGTTATGACTTCAGCAGGCCTGGTAGATGGAGTGCAGGTTGTTGTTGGTAGGTGTGGTAGAGTCGGTGTCCAACTCATAGTGACCCTACGTACAACAGGAGAAATACTATTATCAGTGCTTCTCTGCTATTCGTAGGGTTTTCAGTGGCTGATTATTTTGGGGGAGTGGGTTGCCTAGTCCCTCTCCCAAGCCTATAGCACCTGGTGTTCCCAGGCGGTCTCCCATCCAAGTACTAACCAGGCCTGAACCTGCTTAGCTTCTGAGATCTGATGGGATTGGATGCCATAGAGGTATGGTTCAGGCAGCCTGCAAGTGCAGGTATCTACCACTTAACAAGTTCCTTTGTGATGCTGGTTCATAGACCAGCTCTGAGAAACTGGCCCTCTGGTTGTTACAGTATTTGATATCTGATATCACTTCTCCCTGGCAACTAGAATTGGTTTAGTTTTTTCTAGTGGAAATGTTTAGGCACTTTTCATGTTTAATAAAATATTTATCCTGGTTACTAAAGTTTAAATCTTAAATAATTAGGGCTTCAAGTTTGAACACATTGTCTCATGCAGAACAAGAGAATCTAGATTTTCTAAAACAAATTGTAAAAGAAATTTGCCTTGAGAAGCTGTGCTAAAAACCATATTTTCAGTACCTACAATTAGCATATTATTCTGTGAAATTACTTTATGAGTGAGATAGAAAAAAAGGATTACTATCATTTTGTTTTCATTGGTGCATTGTTTGTATGTGATTTGGAGATCTGGTGGATGAAATACAGGCCTGAAAGAGCCTAATAACCCTTGATAGGAAAAATATTGGAAACACGTATGCATTGTTATTGCAGCATTCAGTATGAAGAGTGGGAGGGGAATGGACAAAAGGGCAAAGTTGCTACTAACTTAAAGTGACAATAATACCATGTTATTCAAAGGCTAGGGACAAAGGAAATACATGAACATTGAAAATACTAATAACAGTAATATTGAGTTCATCCAGCTCCTTTTATCAAGAACTCAAAGACATGTATAAGTGATGCCTCATTAAACCTCACAGCATTTCTGTAAGTTAGGCAGTAGAGGGAATGACACCATGTCTTTTTTCTAGTGGAGAAATCAAGGGATAGAACCTTCATACAGGGATAGAGATAAAGGATAGAACCAAAGATAAGACTAGAACTAAATATGGCCCCAGGGTTCATAATTTCTTTTTATTTGTTCCAGTTTCCAAGTCCTGCTTGTTAAACTCAGTCATCCTCAGAACATATCTTGTATTACAAAATGTGTATGAAGTTGAACACACAGATGGGGTTCTTTGATTCAGCTGAGCACAGGTGAAGCATAGAACTGGTGTGTAGTTGAAGAGTGTTGACAGGCAGAATTCCTCTCTTGAATTATCTAGTTTCTATTTCCTTTTTTCTTTAAACAAGCTCTGCCTAAAGAGTAAAGAGGGCTATTTAAAGAGAGCAAAGCAAAAGGAATCTCATTTTGGTTCTCAAGGATTTACAGATAAATAGCTTAATTAAACATGAAGCTCTAAACTCTCCATTTCTGTCTTTAGGGATTTCTTCCTCTTCTCTTGCACTAAACATGCGGGTGTCTCATTAAGGGTTTGACCTGCCTGGTGAGTGAACTCTCCCCCTGGAAGCTGAGCATCATCACAGCTGCCTACACCAAGGCTCTCAACCTTCTTCTTACAGCCTTGTTATTTCTCAGACATCCAGAGCTCTGGACTGATTAGAGCTAGACCTTTCATTGTGAACAATTATCTCCCAGTATCTACAAAGAGAAACCCCTTTAGGTATTTGGTTTGAACAAGAAGTCATTTTTCAGATGTGCTATAATTGAGGGAAACTGAGGAAATGTTTGCTGAGATTCTGCAAATTCCTTTTGACAAGTGGGGAAGTATGGGCAGTTTAAAGATGAATGTTTTTTCTCTCATTTGAAAACCTTGATAGTTCCTTTTCTTCCAGTATGACTCTCTTTTTTCTTAACCTGCCCTCCATAATATTTTGCTACTTTATTATTTCCTTTTCTTGTATCAAATTGATACTTCTTTATTCTTTTGATATAGCCAGTTTTTGCAACCAAATTTATGAAGTACCACATTAGCTCTAGGCCATCCATATCTCCAAAGTAGGAATAGGAACTTTGAATTTCTATCTTCATTATGAAGCCTTTTTGGTCTTGCCTTCTCTGCACTCCATCCTTTAATCATCTTCCTTGCTCAATATTAAATTAGTTCCCCATGACCCCTTACGATAAAGAGACAAGACAGATATTGTGCCTGTCTTGTCAGGATCTGGCTTTTAACCTCACATACTAGCATTGATTTTAATTCAGAGATTGCCACATGTGTAGTCAATTAATTTTTTAAAAAAGGAAAATGTTTTTTAAGGCACAGCCCAGCACCTACTGCTCCTCCATCTCACTTTAGTTTCAACTCACTACCTATTGGTCATTAACCCTTTTAGATGGAACACCAAGTCAGCTCTTTTCATGCTCAATTATCTATGACTTTCAATCTAAAATGAACCATTTACTGAACAAATGGGAAGGAAAACATTAAATTCAAAAGCTATTAAAGAATTATAGACTTAAGAAGCCAACAGTACCTGTGCATTTTGCTCTGTAGTCAAAGAGTCTATAAAATTGTGCACACATTAGGAGAAAAGTTTCCACCCAGCATGCATTGATTTAATGGCATAACAGCCAGAAATGTAAAGTACGGACCTTGATTCTTAGGGCACATTTTGTTGTTATCCTCTCATTCTTAATAGGACAGGGTTTAAAAATATGCTACTGTGCACATACAATAGCTGCTTTTCACTTATGCTTTTATCTGTGGAGAAATTATTCTCTCTGGCAAGAGATTAAAATAAATGCATAAGAACTTTTTAGAATTGCTAATCCAAGCAAATTTCTCTGGGAAAATTCAGCCTTTGAAAATGTCATCTCAAACCTTGACATAAATAATAAACACTAATAAAATTTACTTCTTCCTGCAATGGACAATGATGAAAGATGGATGACTCTTTCTCCCTTTAGGAAGCCAGGTTGGTGCAGAAAGAAGACATTATATGCATTACTGCTTTATAGGGTACCAAATAAGGTTGAGCTTGTATGTGTTAAATCAAAACAAGGCTAATATCAGGTTGATGTTTTCAGTCAAGTGGGCAATAGGATGGAAAGCATAATGGGTGCAAGCTTGCACTGTTGGGAAGGAGTTCTGAGTCTCACAGCTGGCACTGAGGCCTACTTCTGTTTTGTGGCCTTGAATGACCACAAGGATTGGCATGTTTTTATGGGATTGGAAGGAAGGAAGAAGTAGGGGATTTTTTGTGCCAGGAACTGCTAGAAATTTCACATGCCTTATCTCATATTGACCTTGACTTTTTTTTTTTTTAAGGAAGATACTCTGTCTCAAAGAATGTGTGAATTTTTTCAAAGTTCCTTACCAGAAAACCATTTCATTTGCTAGAATTGAAATATGAAATGGGTGCTTGGCTGTGTGTGTGTGTGTGTGTGTGTGTGTGTTTTCACTTAGTTTGTTGCTCCTCTGCTTCTCATTCTCTGCAACTCTCAGTACCTCCAGGGTTTGACCAAGGGAATCTCCAGCCAGAATTATTCACTGGTGGGTTGAAGTTCTAGCTGTAAATCCTATACTGGGATTCCTTATGTCTGCAATGTTTTTTTCTCTCCTCTCTAGCCCATGACCCAGACTTTTCTAATAACTCAGCTCACCAACCTCCTCTCATCTTTCCTTTCCTGATACCACCTTGTCATGTTTTCTTTTAAGTTTCGTTTTCATAGTCATAGTTTCACACAAAAGGAACTCTTTACAAGCCATGTCCTGACATCTACAGTACAGGGCACCATCCCCTATTTAAAAATCACAAAATCTGAAGGGTAGAGGAAACCATAAAGGTATTTTTTAGGTCCATCTGAAAGAGTCACAGAGGATGATAAATTCTAGAGCTGAACATGACTATAAAGAAGCTATAGTTAGTAATCATTTTATAGATTAATCTGAGGTCCAGATTTTTCCCAGATTATAAAGAAGAGCTGAGACTAGGACCCAATTCCTCTGACTTCCAGCCTGAAGTGGTTTCTACCACATTGGACAGTCAGGAATTCAAGTGTTAAAGATAGCTGCTCTCTTCCCTGAAAAATTCCAGTACTATCTATTTTTATAGATTTTAAAAATAGAGCTCCCTATTAACGTTTTATCCTGAACTCTGTTCCCTTTTTTTGCATTGCTACTGGTATTATGCTTGAATATCAATGAGTGTGGGGAGACAGGAAGGGCAAAAAGAATGTATTGACCAGAAGTACCTGGAATCATATAATTTGTTGCATGTTGTTCTTTTCTTATAAAATGGCTTTGCCTGAGCCCACTTACCTGATCATAAGCCAAATTATTTTCCCCTGGGATAGTATACCACATACTTTGTCACAGTACCACTCACACCTACATTTTCTAATCTAGTAGTTCTCAAATTTTAGTGTGCATAACCTAACTAAAGTTTTTGATTCATCAGGTATCTTGTGGGGACTGAATTTGTTTTTCTAACAAATTCTCAGCTGCTGCTGCTGCTGTTACAGGTCCAGGGCCATATTTTGAGATCTACTGTTCTATCTAAACAGCGATCCTAAAAGCCCTCTTAGAAGAAAGGCTAGACCCTTCTTTGGGAAGAAGTGGCCACTGATTAGTCCAGAGATTAGTCCTCTAAAGAGGACTAGCCAGTAAGCATCAAGAAGAGAATAGAGTGTAAAAGCCATGAGGAATGGATGTAGGAGGGAGGAGAGGAGAGAAGAGGGATACATGAGCTCTCAAGTTCACAAGTCATAACTAATACATGCAGTATGTAAATGATTATCATTATAAATCTCTTTTCAGGCAGCCTCATAGGCTTTCATGGAACAAAATACAAGGAACAAAATCCTGCCCTATATAGAAATGATGATTATAGTCATTTTTCAGGACAACAATATAAACTCTATGAGCTGCATGTAGTTAGAGATATTGGAACCCATCAGAGCTGGAGATGAGGATTCTGTAGGAAACCTTTTTAACTTCTGTTCTTACTTTCAGTAATAGTAATTGATGAGGCAAAAGGCAAGGGATTAGATATAGATATTTGAAGCCATTTTGCCTTCTAGATGTGAATGGCAGTGTGAAAGTGTGAACTATAATTTCTTTACCCACTTATAATTTCCACCAGTACCTCTAAGCCGCATCTATTAGACGTACAATCTAAATAAAAATAGTCTCTTACTAGGCAACTACAACCTTGAGGCAAGACCCTCTGGTTGCCTTGGATCTATTCAGACCTTCTACCTCCTTCCTATTTGCAAATCCTATAGTTGTCACTGTTAGAACTTATGTTACCTCTTCTTGAATGTCCATATTCACTTGCATGATATTTAGATGGTAAAAGTGAAACAGAAGACACCTTCCTGTTGACCCAAGTTTTTGTTATTGTTGATGATGATGTCAAACATGTCAGTGGAGATGCTGGGTTTTCCAGAAGAAGGATTCCATGTTCATCACTCATTTGGGGATTACCAAGAGAGGCTGTGGCAGTCATGGCAATGATCTTGCTTCTTGGATCAAAGATATGGCAGTATATTCTTGAAGTTAGCAATATCGGCAAAGGTCTCCTATTGCCCCGTGCATCAGTTCTGTGGCGATATTCTAGGAATCATCCTTGAGACCCAGCCTGGAATCTACTCTTTGAAACCCTCTACAATTCTGTGACCATTTTTTCCTGTATTAAATGCTTTTCTGCCAAACATAGGTAAAGAGACTTCTGTCTTATAACTCTTAATGAGGGCTACCTAAAATTTCAAGCAATAGTTATTATTACAGGTTAAATATTTTGTAGTGCATCACTTTTATGGAACATCTTGCAGGAATTAAAAACGTTTTGGAAGGAAATGTAGTGGCATGGGTGCTTACCTCATAGGGAAAAGAGAGTAAATGGACTTAAAAAAAACTGCTGACAAGAAATGATTTCAAAGACTGGAGGAGATTGGTTCTAAAATGTTGGCAATATTTACCTCTACATAATGGTAATATGAGTGATTTTTAGTTGCCATGCTTTCTTCTGTTGTCTAAAAGTTTTAGAATAAACCTTATTGCTTATGTAACCAGAGGAAATGAAAATAATAAATGCCAGGGATTAAATTCAAGAACCCTGTTACCTATCTGTCTTAGCAGGTCTGCATCAGATCCTCCCCTTCTCCATGACTGCCTTTTCATTGTTTCCCACCAACCAGACTCTGAGACTGGCTATCCCCAGTCACCCTGATTGGTGATCATTCTGTGTTTTCAGATCCTCAGAGTAACTCAGTCTCAAACAGTAGGCTGCCTCTCAAGATGGCACCTGGCTGTAGTACCCTATGATGGGAGCGATGCAATGGACTTCCACTCTGATGCTAGCCTGTCATGTAGGAGGATCATTGTCAAACCACATCCCTCAACTGGATTTAAGGCTTTCAAGAACAGTAGGGGTGGAGAACCATGGGTTTCTCCTGTGGCTAGGATTGCCAGTCTGTTGTCATTAGGGCCACCTGCACTCTCAAGGCTTACCTTGTAGTTGTAGCTGTGAATCCCCGTCCCTGCCCCCCACCACCATGGAGACAGTCAGAGCTGTGATCTGCTTCCTACTGTTATGTGATGGCCTTTCCATTTCTCTGTCTTTATTAGCTTCCCTGTCACTACTTCCTTGATTCCTGGTGTTCAGTACTTGAAGTTTATCATTGAATTACCCTTTGATCTTCCATTCACCAGGCAGGAAATCTCTACTTCTGTCATCAGTCTTTTCACAGTCTTCCCACCACTATTCCTTTCATAGTCCTCTGGACCCATGTGTCTCTATTGTACCCAGTTCCCAGCAGAGAAATAAGTGAAGGTATAAATGGAGAAGTTTCCTTCTGTTAGTGTTCCATGATGGCACAGTGAAATAACTGTTTTCTCTATGGATTAGAAAAGAAAGAACAGATTATTGTAGCCTCTTCTTTTCCTCTCTAGGGATGAAATGGGGGAAGCAATATAATATGGGAGAAAATAAGAAGAATATTTCCAAATAGACCAGAAAAAGAAATATCTTTGATAGGATAGGGAAGAGGAAACAAACAAAACAAAATGGAAACAGAAAGCACAAGTAAGCTATGAATAACTAAACTATGTTTATCTTGTGTTAAGAAATTGTGCCCTATAAACATATCCATTACCATAATTTTCTCTTCTCCATAGTAGAAGCTTAATCCCTAGGACCAAAATATGATAGCATATTTTTAGATAATTTTGCTGAGAGTGGGGATTTATTGCTGGTATAGCTCATATTTTCTCTTATGTCAATCTCCTATAGGCTTCTTTTATGTGGATTCTTTACAAACAGGTGCCAACATAACTGAATGCAAAGAAGGGAGAAATCATGTTGTTTGGGGTATTCAAGAAACATTTCACGGAGAAAGGGGTATCTGAGTTGAGCTCTAATTGAATGGATGTGATTCAATTATTGAATAATGGGGAAGATGGTGATTTGCGTGAGTGAGTCAATTATATTTTCTATGCTGGCAGTGGTCAGCTAATAACAGATCTCTAGTTCATGTCCTCCCAGTTACATATGTGCACATGACACCAGTGTTGGTGAACGGTCTCAACCCTATCTTTCCACTTGATTAAACCATCAGCTTCTTTTATTTTTCAATTATAACTTTTAGGAAATATCATTTTGTTAATGTAAAGAGAAAAACACTTTTAAATGTTGAAACACAATGACATCTTTTTTGACTTTTCAAATATAATACACTTTTTTTCTACATTCTCACAAAATCAGATAATGCTCATCATATGTAAATGAAATTCTAAATGCCTTAGAGTCATTAATAAATAAATGAGAATACTGAGATGGTATGGAGGAGAAATATCTATCCTTGAGATAAATAATGAAACAAGGGAAACAAATACAGCTGAAGCTGCCATATGTCAAGAAATGAAATGTGTGACACACCATTTGGTGGTGAGGATAAGCATTGGCTGCCAATTTTACAGAGAAAAGCATGAAATTGATTTCAGATAAAGACTGAGCTATGAGTGTGGAAGGGGCAAAAACTGATGAGCTTAATTCAAAGCACAAGGGTGGTCTGGTATATACATACCACCTAAAAGATTTATTTAGTAACTAAATGCTGAGACTGTCACTTCTTATTTCCCACAAGAGTTAATGCAGCAGGTACTTCTGGAATTCTGTTATTAATTTCAGAATGAATTTGTCAGAAGAGTTCACAAATTGAGAGAGGAGGGAAGTGGACCTCTCCAATGTGTTTTCTGAAATTCAAGGAACTTTATCTGTTCTCAGGTTTCTATTTTTTTTTATCGCAAGGCATCATCAGCCTTCTGGGCAATACTGGTGATTTTCTGTGACAGCTAAAAACACAGCTGAAAAACATAAATAGGAAAAGTACTTAATGTTTGTGGTAAATCAACAAAACTACCACAATTTCATAGTTTTGAAGGAACAAACAATTCACTCTAAATGATGAAAAATGAGTTTATCTAGGGAAAATCACAAGCAAGCAGCCAAAGCCTTATATTGTTTATTTGTTATAGACTGAGGAAACTGTTCTCCACAAACAAGCTAAACTTGCCCTTAATAAAAACATAGGGTACCTGGGCCCCATCCCTCAGCTTTGAGGTTGACATCAGGTGTCACTGGAAAACATCCCATGGTACCACATCAGAATCAGAATTTGGGGTAGATCGATTATTGTTTCTGACTAATAAAAATGCCTCATGAGTTCTTTTTTTTCTAAATTAGGAAAACTAAGCAGAAGAATGTAATCATATTTGGAAAAGACATATGTAATTGCATATCCCCATGGGAATTCTCTCCTTTTCATTCCTGCCTGAGGATGCTGTTAACAGAATTTCACTGTGGGTTCTGAAATTGCAGGCACAACTTATTGAGTGCCAGGTATTTTTGTTCTCTTTGTTTTATGATTAGAGAAAAAGAATGAGGACCGACCAGGGATTATATATCATTACAACAGACTTTAATGTCAGTTTGTTCCAGTTCTGTAAATTCCTGCTTTTTAAATATTTTATTTGCAGTTCCTTCCATGCATACTCCTCCAACTCCTTCCCATGTAACTAAAGTTGAATTTATAAATGTGGTTGTAGAAGGGGCTTGACTGACAGATTCAGGGCATCCCCCATCCACAAAACTACTGCCTAGCATATAGGAAGTACTCAAGAAACATATATTAAATAAACAAATGAACTCTATTTTTAAGATACATGAAAAGTGCCCTAGAGGAAACAGACACTGGAGTTCTTCAGTGTCTATACTTCAGCCATTGAAAACACAATGAGGGTCACTACAAGTCAGAACTGATTCAACGACATTAACAATAACAAGAACATATTACTCTTAAACTTTTTTCCAATGGGGACTTGCATCTTCCCATTTCTATACTTCAGCCATTGAAAACCCAATGAGGGTCACTACAAGTCAGAACTGACTCAACGACATTAACAGTAACAACAACATATTACTCTTAAACTTTTTTCCAATGAGGACTTACACCTTCCCATTTCTTAGACTGCCTTTGTGGACAACACACAGCTTACTTAAGGAAGAATGTCATTTTTTGTTAGCTATTAATACAGATTCATAAACTGGTTGTTGTTGTTTGGTGTCTGGCTCATAGCCACCCCATGTACAACAGGCAAAACAGTATTGTTAGTGTCTCTCTGCTATGCATAGGGTTTTCAGGAGCTGATAGTTTTTTGGGAGTGGGTTGCCAGGTCCTTCTCCCAAACCTACAGCACCTGGTGTTCCCACACAATCTCCCATGTCAGTGCTAACCAGATCTGACCCTTCTTAGCTTCCAAGATCTGACAGGATGGGACATCACAGTGGTACAGCTGCAGGCTCATAAACATAGGGAACAGATTTAATTGATGTTCTTTTAATCAATCTACTATCTAAACTTTTATCAGTCAGAGCATCATTTTTAGGCCTGGGTAAATTATACATAATCCTTGGTGAGGGCAATTTGTTTACATTTCTTCTTCTTATCATTATGCATTACTGTTTTTAAAACACTAAATTTAAGTTAGAAATAAGCAAAATAATGAATATAGATGCAAAAATCCTCAAAAAAAATTGGTAAACCAAATGCACCAGCAAAATAAAGGGATCATTGTTGTTGTTGTTAGGTGTTGTCAAGTCCTGTCTGACTTATAGCGACCCTCATAGGGTTTTCAATGGCTGATTGTCTCGAGATTGCCTCAGGAGTGGATTGCCACATCCTTCTCCCATTTTTGCAGCACTAGGAATCAAACCTAGGACCTCAGAGACTGCAGAGGGGCACTCTACCAACTGAGCTAAATCCCAGCCCCTAAAAGGATCATACAACTTGATAATTTGGATTCATCTAAGGGATGTAAAGATGATTCAATATATAATACCAATCAATGTGATATAGCACATTAACACAATGAAGAAAAGATCACATGACCAACTCAGTAGATGTAGAAAAATATTTGATACCATTCAATGAAATTTCATATTAACAATTCTCAACAAACTAGGAATAGAGGAAAATTATCTCCATATAATAGTGACCATATATGAAAAGAGAGTGAACATAATTCTTAAAGGTGAGAAACTAAAAGCTTTTCCCCTAAGATTAGGAATAAGGCAAGGTTTCCAATCTTGCTACCTGTATTCAATGTAGTACTGGAAGTCCTGGCCAGAGTGATTAGGCAAGAAAGTGAAATAAAAAGCATCAAGTATAGAAAGGAGGGCTGGGGATTAGCTCAGTTGGTAGAGTGCTGCTCTGCACTCTCTGAGGACCTGGGTTCAATCCCCAGCACGACAAAAAAAGAGGAGAAGGATGTGGCAATCTACTCCTGAAACAATCCTGAAACACAATCAGCCATTGAAAACCCTATGAGGGTCACTGTGAGTTGGACCCAACTCCATAGCACCTAACAACAACAGTTCAGTAAGGAAGGTATAAAATTGTACTTATTTGCAGTTGGCATGATCTTACTCAGAAAACCCTAAAGATTCCATAGAAAACCTGTTAGAATTAATTAATGAATTCAGGATATAAAATTAGCATACAAAAGTCAGTGTTTCTGTACACTGGCAACAAACTATCTGAAAAGGAAATTAGGAAAACAATTCTATTTATAGTAACATTAATGAGAATAAAATAGAAATAAACTGAAATAAACCAAAATGACGTGAAAGATTTATGCACTGAAAACCACAAACCACTGATGAGAGAATAAAGAAAATATAAATGAATGGAAAGGCATCTTGTGTTCATGGATTTTAAGACCTAGTGTTGTTAAAATGTCCATACTACCCAAAGTGATCTACAGATTGAAATTAATCTTCCTTAATTTCCAAATAGTATTTTTATAGAAATAGAAAAGACAATTCAAAAATGCATCTCGAACCACAGAAGACTCCAAATAGCCCAAAAGATCTTGAGAAGGAAGACCAAAGGTGAAAGCATCGCTCTTCCTGATTTCAAAATACAAAGCAACAATAATTAAAACAGTATGATACTGGCATAAAGGGCTGGGATTTAGCTCAGTTGGTAGAATGCTGTGCTGCAGTCTCTGAGGTCCTGAGTTTGATTCCCAGCACCGCAAAAATGGGAGAAGGACCTGGCAATCCACTCCCAAGGCAATCCCGAAACAGTCAGCCACTGAAAACCCTACAAGGGTCTCTATGAGTCGGATACTGACTCGATGGCACCTAACAACAACAAACTGGCATAAAGGCAAACATATTAGGCAGTGGAACCAAGAGTCCAGAAATAAAGCCTTGCATATATAATCAACTGATTTGACAAGAATGACAAAAATAAACAATGGATTAAGGACAGTATCTTCCATAAGCAAGATGGTTTTTCCAACACCACTTGCAAAAGGATGATACTGGACCATTATATCATATGCAAAAATCATCTCAAAATGGATTAAAGCCTTACACCTAAGATCTGAAACTGTAAAACTTCTAGAAGAAAACACGAAGAAAAGGTTTATGACACTGATCTTGGCAATAATTTCCTGGCCATCACACTAAAAGCAAGACAACAGAAGCAGAAATCTGTAAATGGAGCTATATAAAATTAAAAATCTTCCACACAGCAAAGGAAAACAATAGAATGAGAAGGCAACTTAAGAAATGGGAGAAAATATTTGCAAGGTTTTTATCAGATAAGAAGTTAATTGCTTAAATATGAAGAACTATTTATAATTAAATAGTAAACTCAACATATTTGACTCAATAGCAAAACAGCAACAACAACAAAAAATGAGCTAAGACTTGAATAAATATTTCACCAAAGAAGGCATACAAATGGTCAACAGGTATATGAAAAGATATTCATTGTCACTAGTTATCAGGTAAATGCAAATCAAACAAGGAGATATCACCTTACCAGTGAGAATGGCTATTATAAGGACAAAAACAAAAACAAAACAAAAAAACCCAAAGACAATAAGTGTTAATGATTAGAACTAATAGAATTTGGAATCCTTAGCCTAGCTTAGTGGTGCACAACTGTAATCCCAGAGACTTAGGAAGCTGAGGCAGAAGGATTGTGAGTTTGAGGCCAGAGGTAGCCTGTGAAATTTAGTAACACCCTCTCTTGAAATAAAAAAGAAAGAAAGAGAGAAAGAAGAAAGAGGGAGAGAGGAAGGGACTGGGGAAGGGGCTCAGTGGTAGAGTACTTGCCTAGCATAGATGAGGCCCTGAACCCTCAGTACTGCATAAAAACAAACAAAAAATAAATGAGAATACTTGTATACTATGAGAATGCAAAATGCTGTAGTCACTATGGAAAACAGTATAAGGGTTCCTCAAAAAATTAAAAATAGAACCACTATATGACCCAGCAATTCCACTTGTGGGATTTTATGAAAGAACCAAATTTAGGATCTTGAAAAGATATTACTACACCTATGTTTCTAACATCACTATTCCTAATAGCAAAGATGTAGAAACAACCCAATTTTCTATTGGCAGATGAATGAAAATGTGACATAAGAAGGTAATGGAATATTAATCAGCCTTTAAAAAGAAGGAAATCCTGCAATATATGACAGCATGAATGAACCTGGAGGACATTATGCCCCTGGCAAGCTTGAAGCATGGGGACTTGATCCAATATAATACTTTTATAGTCTTTGATTTATATTTTGATTAAAGTATTAGATAATTCAAAAACCAGTCATAAAAGGACAAATACAGCATGTTTCCACATATATGCTGTTGTTAGGTGCTGTCAAGTCGAGTCTGACTCATAGCAACCCTCATAGAGTTTTTCAAGGGCTCACTATTTCAGGATTGCCTCAGGAGTGGATTGCAATGTTCTTCTCCCATTTTTGTGGTTCTGGGAATCGAACCCAGGACCTCAGAGGCTGCAGAGTTGTGCTCTACCAACTGAGCTAAATCCCAGCCCCTCCACTTACATGGGCTATCTAAAATAGTCAAAGCCACAGAAACAGAGAGCAGAGTTGTAATTTTCAGGGGCAGGGAGGAGGGGGAGATGAGGAGTTGCTAATCAACAAGTATAAACTTTTAGTCATGCAATATGAATAAGTTCTAGAGATCTGCTGTACAACATTGTGCCTTACTGTTGTTGGGTGCCATTGAGTCAGGTCCAACTCACAGCAACCCTATGTGCAACAGAAGACATTGTACCTAGAGTTAATAATATTGTATTTTGCATATCTTAAAATATGTTAAGAAGGTAGATCTCATAGTAACCATTCTTAACACAACAAAGTAAAAAATTAAAAAGCAAAACAAAAGAACAAAATAAGTGGATAGTGAATAAATGGATAACATTCTGGTTCTCAAACTCCTGAATAAAATGTTGAAATACAATGTATAAGACCCTACCTCTTGAGATTCTGATTCAGTCATGAGGTAGGGTCCCTGCATGTGCATATTAACAAATCCAAGCACCGAATGCAAATGATCCATGAACTAGTGTGCATAAAAAGGCCTTGTAAAACATATGCAAGAAAAAAATTAAATTGTTAGTCCACTTTGCATAGTAATAACTGACACTCATTCACCAGCTTCTGTGCCCCAGACTCATGATCTCAGTCATGAGTCTTACTGTATTTTCCAGATGAGGAAACTGAGATGTAGAAAGAATACTAAATGACAGAGCCGGGACTCAACACAATTTGGTCTGACCCATTGTCGGCTCTCTTGACCACAGGCTATCCTGCCTTTCCTAGTTTGCTTCCAGTAGATACTCCAGAAGTCACAAGTTGATGCTTCTGGAATTGTACATAACATTATCATTTCTGTTCAGGTTTTAGTACATTCATAGACAAAAGTCTTCAGTGAATGTGAAACAAAGTTGGGATGTGAGGACCATTAAGGGACACAAATACCCAAGCCTACAACATATTCATGTTTCTTGGTTATAGGCTGAATCATAGGGAAGTTGAAATGTGGACTTGATCTTTGATACTTTAAAAGTCTTTGATTTATACGTTGATTAAAATATTAGCCAATTCAAGAGGGAAAAAAATCACATGAAAAGGAAGGTTATCATTCGAATTGGTATTAGGCAAGGTGGGATGTTAATGCTGCTGAAACAAATAAAGATAAGACATTGGATGATTGACAGAATTGTCACTAGATTAACCAGATATTTGAGTATTATGAAAAATAATCATTTTCCTTTAACACTCAATTATTGCCTATATATGTAAACTAACGTGAAAATGTCCAGTGAGACCTTACTGGAGGCTG
The DNA here is from genome assembly GCA_007922755.1 of Pedetes capensis. Taxonomy (NCBI): domain Eukaryota; kingdom Metazoa; phylum Chordata; class Mammalia; order Rodentia; family Pedetidae; genus Pedetes; species Pedetes capensis. The sequence goes on from VMDO01013276.1 coordinate 28,150, forward strand.
TGTTAGGTAACATAAATAACTTATGTTATGATGCAGACAAAGAGAATGATTGGTTTAGCATTAAAAAGTAATTTATACTGTTTTATTTATTTATTTATTTATAATTTATACTGTTTAATCAGTTTTTTACAAAAAGAAAACATTAAAGTATGTGGATTACCTAAAATATGTGGGTTCTATTTCTGCCTCATTTCTTGATGTACTTTTTTCTTTTTCTCTCCTCTTGTTCTGTAACTGCTGGTACTTTAATGGAGAAAATAGGCTTATTCATCTTATCTTCTAATGAGCTTTGATTGTACAGGGTAAGGAAATGTATAGTCTGGAGAGGGGCATTAATAATGGATTCCAAGAGCCTCAGCATTTATACTTTGGACACTATCATCTTTTACCATGTAATAAAAGACATAAACCAACAAAATATGCCATCTGTACAAAATACCTGTGACTGTTTTGATAACCGAAGAGTTGACCCCATTACATGTAATTTCAGGTTTGAAATCAGATCAAAGGCCACAGTTTGGGGTTATGCATGCAATGTGACCTCCTCCCCTACCTCTGACTTCTCTGAAGGAGAGGTCTTTTTCATTGTCATCTCATGCGTGGTAAGCTGCTGGCACAGTGTGTGAGGACTTGGGAGATTTGGGCAGCAACATCTGAGGTAGTGAAATGACACCTTGACACCTGGGATGTGTCATCTTTTTGGAGTCAGTGTCAATTGCTGAAAAGGATACTGGAAGGGAGCTAGGAGATGTTAGTTCTTTTGTTGTTTCTGCAACATTCAAAGTTCTCTTGAACACTTTAAAAATGTTAAGGTTTTGCAACACAGTAAAATGTTTTGGCTAAGTCATGTTCTTAAATCTTTTTCAATTTTAAAGTTTATGTTTTAAAACTGAAGAAAATGTATCTACCATTTCATCTTTTTATTTTGAAATAATTCAAACATACATCAAGTTGTGAGGATGGTGAAAAACTTCTCCTGTTTACCTTTCACTCAGATTAAACAATTTTTTACCTTTTGTCTCAATGCTTTACCATCCCTCCTTCCTAAAATATGTTTTTTCTGAAACATCTGAGTTACTTATACCCCTTTATCACTATATACTTCAGAATGTATTGCCTAAGTCCAGTGATATTTTCTCATATAACTATGGTATATTTATCAAATTTAAGAAAGTTATCTATTTGATACTATTATCTAATATATACCCACATTAAATATTTTCCAATTGTCCCAATAAGGTATTCTATGTCAATTTTTTCCTCCTGCTCCAAGATTCAATACAGGATCAAACATTGCAGTTAGTTTTCATGTCTCTTTAGATCTTTGAATCTGGAGATTTTTGAAAATTGTAGACCAATTTGTTATAAAAATAATGTTTTAAAAAAATTTTTGAGAAAGAGTCTCATTGAGTTGCATGGGCTGCCTCTGGCCTCAAACTTGTGGTCCTCCAGGGGCACCTAGCTTTATAAGACAAACTTTATAGAGTATAAAGAACTTTATTGGACCAGAATCAATAATAATGGGAGATTTCAATACCCCACTTTTATCAAGAGATAGGTCATCAAAATGAAAAATCAACAGAGAAACATCAAATATCATCTCCAGCCTAAACCAGCTGGATTGCACAAATATATACAGAATATTTCACCCACATGGTGAGGAATACACTTTCTTCTCAGCTCGACATGGTACGTTTTCTAAGATAGATCATATACTAGTCCATAAGAATTCCCTCAACAAATAAAAAAAAGTAGAAATTATCCCCTGTTCAAGAGCAAGAATAATTCCAGAAACTTTATAAACTCATGGAGACTGAATAATACACTGCTGAATGACCAATGGATTGTTGATGAAATCAAAATAGAATTTAAAAAATTCCTGCAATCAAATGATGATGAAAACATATCCTACCCAAACATATGGGATACAGCAAAGGCAGTTTTAAGAGGGAAGTTTATAGCATTAAGTGTCTTCATCAATTAAGTAAAGAAAAGCCAAATAAATGACCTTATGATGCATCTTAAGACACTAGAAATCCAACAACAAATCAATCATAAAAGGAACACCCAAAAAGAAATTACAAAAATAAAGGGAGAAATATCTCAATTAGAATCCAAAGAGATAATTCAAAAAATTAATAGAGTAAGAGCTGGTTCTTTGAAAAGATTAATAAAATAGACACTCCTCTGGCCAACCTCATCAAAAAGAAAAAGGAAAAATCTAACATAGTATGGATTATAAAAGACAATGGGTCCATAAACACCGACTTCAACAAAATACAGAAAATTGTCAGGGAATGCTAAGAAAATCTGTGTTCCTAAAAATATGAAAATTCAGAAGAAATGGACAAATTTATTAACATGTATGACCTACCAAAACTAACCCCAGAAGACATAACTGACCTAAACAAGCCCACTACATATACAGAAATAGAAAACATAATAAAATTCTCCCAACAAAGAAGAGCCCAGGTCCTGAAGGATTCACAGCAGAATTTTACCAAACTTTTAAAGAAGATATAATACCTGTCTTCCTCAAATTATTCCAAAAAATAGAAAAGGAGGGAACACTCCCAAATTCATTCTACGAAGCTACCATCACCCTGATACCTAAACCAGGAAAAGATTCATCTAAGATAGAGAATTATATACTCATCTCCTTTATGAATCTAGATGCAAAAATATTTAATAAAATTCTGGCAAACAGAATCCAGTGGCATATTAAAAAGATTATTCACCATGACCAAGTGGGATTTATACCACAGATGCAAAGCTGGTTCAACATATGGAAATCAATTAATGTAATCCAGAATATTAAGAAACTGGCAAACAAAAACCACATGATTATCTCAATTGATGCTGAAAAGGCCGTTGACAAAGTGCAACACCTTTTCACAATAAAAACGCTGGAGAAGATAGGTTTAACAGGCAAATACCTTAATATCATAAAAGCCTTTTATGACAAACCTACAGCCAACATTATATTAAACGGAGAAAAACAAACCATTTCCTCTTAAATCTGAAACAAGACAAGAATGTCCTATCTCTACTATTCTATTTAACATAGTAATTGAAGTCCTTGCCAGGGCAATCAGACAAGAGAAAGAAATCAAAAGGATACAGATTGGCAAGGAAGAGGTCAAATTATCCTTATTTGCAGATGATATGATCCTATACCTGAAAGACCTCAAAACCTCAACCAGAAAACTGCTAGAACTAATTGACTCCTTCAGCAAAGTTGCAGGCTACAAAATTAACACACAAAAATCAATAGCTTTTCTTTACACCAATTCCAAACAGGAAGAGAAGGAAATTTCAGGAAAACTACCATTCATGATAGCCCACCAGAAAATTAAATACCTTGGGATCAGTCTAACCAAAGACCCTTCAGATCTCCACAAGAAAATTTTCAATACATTAAAGAAATAGCAGAGAACACTGAAAAAATGGAAAGACCTTCCCTGCTCCTGGATGGGGAGAATTAATATAGTAAAAATGGCTATCCTACCAAAAGCAACCTATAGATTTCATGCAATACCCATTAAAATTCCACTGACTGACTTTATAGAAATGGAAAAAATGATCCAAAAATTCATATGGAACCACAAAAGACCACATATAGCCAAAACACTCTTAAGATGCAAAACTAATGCAGGTGGAATCACAATCACTGACTTCAAGCTATACTATAGGGCAGTGGTAGTAAAAACAGCTTGGTACTGGCACAAAAGTAGGCCCGAAGACATCTGGAACAGAAGACCCAGAAATACCTCAATACACCTATAGCCACCTTATTTTTGACAAAGGAGTAAAGCAAGTAAATTGGAAAAAGGATAGCCTTTTCAATAAATGGTGCTGGGAAACATGGTCATCGCATGCAGAAAAATGAAAACTGACCCGTATCTCTCAATATGCACGAGAGTTAATTCAAAATGGATAAAAGATCTCAACATAAAACCAGAAACTTTAAAACTTATAGAAGACAAGATAGGCAATGCACCCCATCATATAGGCATAGGAAAGTATTTCCTTAATAGGACTCTAATTGCTCAAGAAATTGCAACAAGAATAGATAAATGGGATTACATGAAATTAGAAAGCTTCTGTACAGCAAAAGAAACAATTAACAGAGTCAAGGAATTCCCCAGGGAATGGGAAAAAATCTTCACATTTTATACATCAGATAAAGATCTAATTACTAGAATTTATAAAGAACTCAAGAAAAAAACTCCCCAAAAAACAAATAACCCAAGACACAAATGGGCAAAGGAACTGAGTAGACAGTTCTCAAATGAAGAGGTCCATAAAGCCATGAAACACATGAAAAAATGCCCAATTTCCTTAGCCATTAGGGAAACTCAAATTAAAACAACTCTGAGATTTCACCTTACACCAGTAAGAATGGCCAAGATCAATAAAACAAATCACAACAAATGCTGGCGAGGTTGTGGAGAAAAGGGAACACTCTTACATTGTTGGTGGAGCTGTAAATTGGTTCAACGATTGTGGAAATCAATATGGAGGGACCTTAAAAAACTGAAAATAGATCTACGGTATGACCCAGCTATAACACTATTGGGAATTTACCCAAAGGGGGATGTATCATCATACCACAGAGCCACCTGCATCTCCATGTTCAATGCTGCACTTTTCACAATAGCAAGGATATGGAATCAACCAGAGTGCCCTTCAACAGAAGAATGGATAAAAATACTATGGTGCATATACCCAATGGAATATTACTCAGCAATCAAAAAAATGAAATAAGGCCATTTGCAGCAAAATGGATAGAATTAGGGAAAATTATTTTAAGTGAACATACACAAGCTCAGAAAGAGAAATACTACATGTTCTCACTCATATGTGGGAGCTGAATCAAAATTATAAGAAGGAAAAAATCCTATACAAAGGTCAGATCATAATTGAAAAAAAAGCTAAGAATGGTGTTATTATAGATGGTCTAGAAAATGCATGTCATAATTCTTACAATGTAAAAAGAAAGTTCACTGCAGGAAATGTTTCTATCTTCAACAGAACTGGAACCCAAGGATATATAGAAAAATATTACCATAAAAAGACAAGTAAATGGTAGAGAAGTCTTTGATGGGGGGTGGGATGGGGTGGAAGCATACAAGAGGGTAAGGGGGAATGTATATAAATAATGTACAACAAAATGCATATATGCAAATGTCACAATAAAAATAATGTCAGAATGAATCACATTAAGGTGTACATTAAAAATTTCCAGTAATAATAAAAAAAAACTTGTGATCTTCCTGCCTCAGCCTCCCAGGTTGTAGGTTTAAAAGCTAAACCAATCATCCTCTTTGCATCATAACATATGTTATTTATGTTATCTAACATAGGAATATTACATTAAATGTTATTGTATTCTTCTCAGTGCATCACATCAGGAAGTGCATAATATCATGATGCTAAAAATTATAACGTGTTCATTACAAAGGTGTGAAATTTTCCTTTCTCAGTGGATTTTGGCTCTATCTACAAAACTAAAAGCAATGAAGATACTAAATGATCAGATGCTGAAATTTTCTAGAACAAATAAACTGATTGCCTGTGTATTTTAGTTTCCACCTAGGTAAATAATACATGTTACCCTAAAAATGATTATTCCTGCTTTAAAGAAATCTCTGTAACTTTGAAAAGTATTTAGGAAACATATTGAAGAGAATTCAAATACCTTCATTTTGGAGCCCACATGATAATGTGATGGATTTTTTTTTTCCTGAAAGAAGAAATTCTAGCAATCACCTCGCTAACATTATGCTAGGCAGTATGGTGCAGCCTAGCTGGAAAGCAAGGTCAAATGATGGTAGAACAAGAACAAGAATACAGCTGTCCTCACCTTTAGTCTAATACTGTTTCACCACATTGTTGTTTCCATTAATCACTATGTGGGAGCAAATGTGACTTTAAAAAAATAAAGAAAGAAGCAGTTAGTCAATCACCATATACATATAGCACATTTCACAGTGCCCTCAGAACAGCAGCATAGACCAGTTGTAATGTTGACGCCCCCTAATACAAATTAAAATTATCTCCTTGAATTCTTGGGCCACTTTGGGCCACTGTAGTGTTACTGGTAAGCAGCAGATGGCACTGTTAATATACATTGATTTTACTATAAAAGCTGGAAAAGGGAAGTAGTATTCCAGAGATTTACTATGTGGTTGTTCCCAGTAATGTCAGCGATACTTTGTTGATTTGTTAAAGTCCTATCAACTCTGTGGTTGCTATGATATTTATTTTCATCGCTCCTAACATCATTTGGCTGAGGGGGGGGAATTGTTTGTAGCTCTTTTTATCCCCCATATATAATTAATGCAAGCTGTTAAACTTAGCTTCATAGGTTTGGTACTTCATTTGGCACTGGTAAGTTGTTTCTTTATTCCACAAATGACGCCGGAGACTTCAGAGGACATGGGGTCTCTCTAATATGTGTATATTTCTTTGCTAAAGAAATATACTTTAAAGCATTTCATACTTTGTCCTGTTTATGTGATGCTTATATAGAAAAAAATTTAATACATTCAGTTTTTCTGATATAAGTAGATGGTTGATTATTTTACTTTTCATTTATATAGAAATATTATGAAATTTAAAATGTTCATATTTCATGATATCACTTTTTGTGTTTTTGGAATCAGTAGGCAAGATAGTTTATAAATCACACACATAAGAAACCTCAAAAAATCTGGAAACAGCAGCATTTCCATGATCCTTAATGAATTCAGGCCTTGATTGTCTGTACTGAATGCAAACTTTTGCTGGCTGACCATAACCTTATAAACACCTCACTTAAATTATGCAGATAAAAATAATATTCTGTCCCTTTATTTAATAAAAAATCCTTGAAGATATCTTTAAAACTATGTTTAACCAAATGCTTCAGATGAGAAAAATTATAAATACTGAAATTGTGTTCAAATTTGTTCATTTAAAAAATAAAATAGTTTTCCATCTCAGGGCAAGAGAAGTTACACGTTCTAGAACCATGACATCATATGAAATGTTGACATCTATTATCAACCCAATTAACTATTTACTGTTCAAATTATGGTGAAAGTACATTGAGACTTCTTTTGTACTCTTATCGCTTGTTTAATACCAAATTGCCTGGCATCTGTGTATTAAGGCTTTGATCTAATACTCTATCTGTTGTTGGCTCAGGCACAAGAGACTGCAGAGTACACAAAGCTGTCGCTGCAGACTCCAAGAAAAAGAGGCTGTTGATATACAGCCCTGATTAGCCAAGTCAGTCAATATTTGCTTGATACAATGATAATGCCTTCTTTATGTTGGATTGTTTTTTCACTGAAACAAGGAGGAAATTTCCTTTTCAAGTGCTTGGTGTATTTTTTTTAGAAATTCTTTTTCCCCTCTCAGGTACAAATATGGCATATTTTCTTTCATCTTTCTCCGTTTCCCTTCCTGCCTTTAGCAGTTGACCACACACAGATGCAACATAATGATACATATCTTTGAGGAGTTCATACTATTTTTCAAGATTTATATGTAAAGAAATTTTGTTAAAGTTATGATCACGCCTGTAATATCTCAAAATCTTAGCATAAGAATTGCTTGTTTCACTTTTATATATCTTAAATCTAAAAAGCTGGTAATTTTATTCCTATTTTCTAATTTTCAGTTAATTGATTTGTGATTTCAAAACAGATTGCTTTTCTTCCTATAGTTTTTAAATTGATATATGGTAATTTGTACATGTATATGGAGTACAGTGTCATACTTCAATACATTTATACAATATGTGATGCTAATGTCTGGGTAACACTTCCATTTATCATTTATCATTTCTTAGTGTTGGGAAACTTTGACCTACTCCTTTCTAGCTTTTTACAAAATATATAATACATTTTCTCGAACTGCAGTTGCCATAGTGTGTTGTATAACATTAGAATTTATTCCTCTTGTGTTAACTACTTTTGTGCCCATTATCTGATCACCTTCCTCCTCCTTCCCCTCCATCCACACTATCCTCTAGGAAACATTAATGTCTTGATTCAACTTTCTAGTATTGACCTTAGGCTAGTATACCATGTACCATTACTTGAACATTATGAAAAATGAATCGTATAATGTTGATATTTGAATGGAAGCAATAGAAAGTTATGTTGAGCTCCCATCAAAAGTTGGAAAATCTCTCTCTATTTTCCTTGTTTTACATTATTTTAGAATGTTTGACCTTTATGGTAAAGATTTGATATTCATGAGATTTTCTTTAAATCTAGCAAAAATTTCCAATCACATTCTTTATCTGACATGATTTTTTTCCAGTTCTTTTGTGTGTATGTGCTGGGGACTGAAGTCAGAGCTTTATACATGCTAGATGACAGACTCAACCACTGAACTAAATCTCCAGCCCTCGTCCAATCCTCTTTCTTCTTATCTTTTTAATATATGAAAGGCTGTTGATGATGATAAAAATATCCAGACTGGTATCTCATTTCAAGTCACTCAGTCAGCAACTATAGAGTAGCCTTATGGCCCCAGCACTGTGTGATTCCCTAGAAGGAACAAAAATAAACAAACACTGTTCCTGCACTCAGAGAGCAGATAGTTCAGTACCATGAGTACAGTTCCCTCAAGTAAGAAACATGAAGGAATATAGGGATTATGATAAAGTTTGGCATAATGTATATTCTGGGTATAGAGGAAGAAGAGGTCCATTCTGCCTGGGCTGGATGGTCTCAGATGGTTAGAGGCCAAAGCAGCATAAGAAAGTCTTTGTAAAGAAAAGCATTCAGGCAAATGAAAGCAATATGGAGAAAGATTAAAAAGTAGGGAACAACAATGACATTAGGAGCAATTTTAGTACAGTTGTACCTCAGCACTTGAACTACTTCTTGCTCAAATGACCAAAATGTTGGTCAAGAGAATTCTGGTTTGGTGCTAAACTACTTGTTCAGCAGGCAACCACTGTGCTAAAACCTATATGAAACACATATCCAGGTAAAACAAAGGAGAAAGTGTCACTTTGGGCATTGATTTCAAGCAATAAAGACCTGTTTTGATACTGTGTTCACCATCTCTCCCTTTTTGGAAATGTGTGTATGTATTCTCCACATGTCTATCAGTTTGTCATGCTGTAAGAGGTTGCATGTTGCTTTGATGATAAAAGCTATGCCATTGGTACTTCCAATGCCATCAGGGCCACCCAAGGTGGACAGGTTTCACCTGAGCTTCCAGACGAAGACAGACGAGGGAGAAGGACCCAGCAGCCCACTCCTGAAATCAGCCACTGAAAACCATATGAATAGTAGAGAAACACTGTCAAATATAGTGTCAAAAAACGAGCCCCCCACCCCGCCCCAGATTGGAAGGCATTCAAGAAACGACTGGGGAAGAGTTGTCTTCTCAAAGTACAGTCAACCTTAATGACAGGAATGGAGAAAAGCCCCTAAAACTTCCACTTGCTGATGTGGTATCACTCAAAGTGAGAAGAAACATAGTGGTTGCAACATTGGGCTCAAAAATAAAAAGATAGTGTACGTAGCACAGCATTGGGTAGTGTTTCATTCTGTTTTACATAGGGTCCCTATGAGTTGAATCTGACTCAATGACACCCAACAGCAACATATATACAAATGTATAACATACATATACCATACATTGATGTATGGTATACCATACAGTCATGCACCCAAGAAACTTTCTAATGCTCAAAGTGAAGGAAAGAAGAAAACAATTAAAAAAGAATTTATTGCTAAGTATATGAGCGATATATGTATGTCTAAATTAGCTATTCAGAATGGTGTTGGAACTAATAAAGACATTATTTCTTATGGGAAAAAAGTGCTTGATACTCAAATTGATCAGTGCGCAGAAGCCTTCCAGAATGGATATGGTCATTCTGGGAAAAGGTACCAGTGTATTAAAAATGCATCCTAGGTTAGAGTTGAGATATAAGATGGAAAGAAACAAGCAAGTAGAAGGAAGACTATTGGTGGAGAGGGAAGGTACAGGGGAGGGGGTCATGGGAGGGTAAGGGGGAAGTGAACATGAGCAATGTACAGTGAAATTCATGTATGGAAATGTCACGAGGCCCATTAAGTTGTAGATTTAAAATTACCCATAAAAAAGGATGGAAAGAAAATTGAAACAGAACAGGATCCAGAAGTTGGCAGGCTGCCAGATTATGGGGGCCCTTACAAATAAGTTTTGATTTTATCTTAAAATGGTAAAACATGATAGCATTTTAAAATAGGTGGTCCACTCAGGGAAATGCCAATGAAAGTTACAATGAAATACCATCTTGCCCCAGTTAGAATGGCTATTATAAGAACAATAAATAAATGCTGGTGAGAATGTAGAGAAAAAAGGAAACTCTTATACATTGTTGGTGGGAATTTAAATTACTGCAGTCATTATGGAGAACAGTAAGGTGGTTCCACACAGACACACACAAAAACAAAATAAAACAACTAAAACGAGATCTACCATATGGTCCAGCTATCTACAACTGCCTATACATCCAAAAGAAATGAACTCAGCATATAAAAGACATAAATGCATATCCATGTTTCTTGTAGCACTATTCCCAATAGTTAAAATATAGCATCAGCCTAGATGCCTTTCAATAAATGAATGGATAAAGAAAATATAGCATATATAAACAATGGAGTATTATTCATCCATAAAGAAGAATAAAATCATGTCATTTGCAGGGAAATGGATGAAACTGGAGTACATTATGTTAAGCAAAATAAGCCAGACACAGAAAAGTGTTGCATGTTCTCTCCCATATGTGGATACTTAAAAAGTTGAGGACTTCTGGTTAAGATGGTGGATTAGAAGCAACCTTGGTGAAATGTGATGAAACAAGGAAGGCAAGAGAGGAAAGAATAGACCTTATCCTGCATAGAAAAAATCAGGAAAAGCACAGAAATCACAAATGAGGTGATAGGACAGCCTCAATGCACAGAAAATGGAAGACCCACTAAAGAAGAAATGAGTAGCACTGGCCTCAGCTGTGTGGTGATCAGGCAGTGGGGAAGAGAAGCCCTACCCAAAAGATAAACCAGATGCCCTTTGCCCTGCTAAGCAGCCTGGAAGTAAACAAGGACAAATCACTGAACAGGGTCCTGGGAATACACCACCACAGCACCTGGTATGAGAGAGACATGGGAGGCAATTGCAGGACTGTGGGAAGATCAGATGCAATCTGGCTTGCCCAGTGAACCTGCAGCAGAGGAGCCATGGCACCCAGGCAGTCTCCTAAGCCATGCACAAAGTCCCCACAACCACAAAAACAGTTTAGCATGCTGCAGATCCCAGTGAGATGAATAAGTGATGTCCAGATACATCTAGACAGATGAACTTTCCAATCAACTCAGTTACAAATTAAACTCTACACCATGGCTAGAGACATTGTGCCTGGTGGAACTGCAGCACTGAGGCTCATTGCTCCCCTTTTGGCACAGATAGACAGAGCTACTTGTACAACTGCGGTGCTAAACAAGACCTCAGGCCTGGGCAGTACCACTGGCTAGAGACTCTGACAGACTACAAAATTAGAAGCTCACAGAAAAGCCACCTCAGTACTTGTTATTGGTACTTCATAATGATTTTCAAACAAGGTTTAATGTTGTCAGTTGTTACTCTGGTCCTAACTTAAACTAATTTTATTCATGAACTTTTTCCTTTATTGAGCAACAGATTTAAAACCCCTTCCTCTGCCCACCCTCTCTACCTAACAGTCCTCTCTATTCATTGTCTTATCCCCATCTTCTCACTCAGACAAGCTGCTTATTTCTTCTTTCCCCCTTCTGTACAACTTCTTTCATTTTACTCATGTACAACTTTTACCTCCACTCTTAACACTTTTGATCTTGTAACTAAATACATCATTCTATCCTCCTCCCTAAACTCATTGGTAATATGCTGGTCAGCATAAAACAATTTTCATTGTACAGTAATTATATATATGGCTTGGCTAGGTGATGCTTCTGTAACAAGCTTTTGCTTTCTGATTTCTTAGGGAACATTAGGTCCTGAGCCCTCAAGAGAAGGCTTCTCTGCTAATAAAGAAGACTTTCAGATAAATCTTGGAGAAACTTTCACCCTAACAGATAGGCAAATCATAACAAAGAAATACAAGAAATATGAAAAAAAACAAGATACCAGAACTCCTCAGAAACATCATAACTCTCCAGCAAACAAAACCAAAGACAGTGAAACAGATGAAATTCTGGACAAAGAATTAAAATGTCTAATCATAAAAATGATCAATGACTTCAGAAAAGATATAAATATGCAAGTGAATGAATTGAGAAAGGCAATCCAAGTTTGGATGAGAAATTCAGCAAGGAAATTGAAATTATGGTGAAAAAGAAAATGTGGAAATGCTGGAATTGAAACACACACACAAAAACAAAACAAACAAACAAAAAGCACATAGTGGAAAGTAACACCAGCAGAATAGATCAAACAGAGAAAAATATACTAAGGATGGAAGACAAGGTAGAAGACATACTACACTCAGACATCAACATAAAAAAGAAAATTAAAAAGTATCTCACAACTTTCAAGAACTGTGGGACACAATGTAGAGGTCAAACCTAAGAATCCATGCAATAGAAGGAGCTGAGGTTAGAATTAAGTGCATAGAAAATCTGGCCAATGAAATAAAAGCAGAAAACTTCCTGAATCTATGGAAAAAATGGACACCCAAACACAAGCAGCATTTAGAGCCCCAAACACATGACTAGAAGAGATCCTCTCCACATCACATTATTGTTAAAAGGCAAAGACTAGAAGGCAAACAAACAATTCTAAAAGCTGCAAGAGAAAAACATTAACACACTCACAAAGGCAAACCCATCAAAATATCATCAAACCTCTCATCAGCAACTCTAAGAGCCTGGAAAGCATGGAATGGCATGTTTCAACTCCTGAAAGTTAATAATTTCCAAGCAAGGTTACTATCTCCAGAAGAGCTATTCTTTAAAATTAATGGAGAAATAAAGACATTCCCAGACAAGCACGAATTTAATGAATTCATGACTACTAAGCAAATATTGCAAAAGATACTTAAAAGAATCCTTTATGCAGAGAACGAAGAATATAGACATAAATATAAGACCCAGGAAAGAAGAAATCCAGAGCAATAAGGCAAGAGAAAAGAAAAGGATACAAATAGGGAATGATGAAGTCAAATTATCCCTATTTGCAGATGACATGATCTTGTATTTAAAAAACTCTGAAGACTCCACCAGAAAACTCTTAGGCCCTGATAACTACTTTCACCAAAATAGCAGGATACATAATCAATATTCAAAAATCAGTTGCATTTTTATATACCAACAATGAGCAGGATAAGAAAGAAATCAAAAGAACAATCCCACTTATAGTGGCTTCAAAAGCAATTCTAGGAATAAACCTAAAGACCTAGGCAATGAAAACTTCAAAACACTAAAGAAACAAATTGAAGACACTGTTGTTGTTAGGTGCCATTGGGTCAAGTCTGACTCCTAGCAACTCTTGTAGGGTTTTCAATGGCTAACTGTTTCAGGATTGCTCCAAGAATTGGCTGCCACATCCTCTGCCTATTTTTGCGGTGCTGGGGATCAAACTCATGTCCTCAGAGAGTGCTGAGCAGCACTCTAGCAACTGAGCTAATGCCCAGCCCATGAAGAAGACACTAGAAGATGGAAAGACCTCTCTTGCTCATGGATTAGCAGAATATTGTGAAAATGAGTATACTGTGAAAAGCAATCTAGAAGATTCAGTGCAATCCCCATCAAAATTCCAATGACATATTTCACAGAAATAGAAAAAAAAAACCCTAAAATTCATATGGAAATGCAAAAGACTCTGAATAGCAAAAGCAATCCTGAGGAGAAAGAGCAATACATGAGGCACTGCAATACCTAACATCAAATTATATTACAGGGCGAGAATAACAAAAACACTTTGGTACTGGCACAAAAATAGACATGAACATCAATGAAATAGAAGACTCAGAAATAAGCCCACACAGCTGTAGTTACATGATTTTTGATAATGAAGCCAAAATCACACACTGGTAAAAGGGACAGCTTCTTGAACAAATGGTGCTGGGAAAACTGGATGTCTACATGTAGAAGAATGAAATCAGTTTGGTATCTCTCTGCAAAGTCAATTCAAAATAGATAAAAAATCTTAAATGTAAAACTGGAAACTTTGAAACTACTAGAAGAAAATGTGGGGAGGGAAAACTCTTCAACACATAGGAATAGGCAAGTATTTTCTTAAAAGAACTCCAATAGCCCAGGAAATAGTAGTAAGAGTTAACAAATAGGACTACATGAGATTTAAAAGTTTCTGCATAGCAAAGGAAACAATAAATAAAGAGCCCACAAGCTGGGAGAAAATCTTTGTCAATTATACCTCCAATAGGGGATTAATGTCCAGGATATATAAAGAACTCAAAAAATTAAATACCCACAACAAAATAATCCTGTCAATAAGTGGGCAATTGAACTAAACAGGTGGTTCTCAAAAAAAGAAATAAAAATGGCAAGCAAACACATGAAAAAATATTCAATATCTTTAACCATCAGGGAAATGCAAATTAAAACTGCACTGAGATTCCAGCTCACCCCAGTCAGAATGGCTAGCACCTGGTAAACAACAAATACTGGTGAGGATGTGGGGAAAAAAGAATTCATATATTGCTGGTGGGACTGTAAACTGGGACAGCCATTGTGGAAATGAGTATGGAGGGTCCTCAGAAAACTAAAAATAGAACTACCATATTACCCTGCTATACCACTGTTGGGCTGATAACCAAGTCATTAAATAATAGAAGCTCTTGCACCTCCATGTTCATTGCAGTACTCTTCACAATTGTAAAAATATGGACTCAGCCCAGATGTCCATCAACAGATGAATAAATTTTAAAAATGTGGTTTATATACAGAATATAATATTATTGAGCAGTAAAGGAGAATAAAATTGTGTTATTCAGAGGAAAATGGATGGATCTGGAGGTCAGAATTTTAGGTGAAATAAGCCAGACTCAGAGAGACAAATATTACATATTCTCACTAATATGTGGAAGCTGTTGTTGTTGTTGTTGATAGGTGTCATCGAGTCGGTATCCAACTCATAGTGACCCTATATACGACAGGGGAAACACTACTGTCATTGCTTCTCTGCTGTTCATAGGGTTTTCAATGATGGATTGATTTTTGGGAGTGGGTCGCCAGATCCTTCTCCCCATGTGGAAGCTAGATTGATCTAAAAATAAAAAATATAAGCATATATGTAAGTAAGATTAGAACAATAAGGGAATTATGGAGAACAGGGAGGGGATTAGTCAGAGAAGATGGGAGCAACATGGAGGGATTAAAGAGAGAGAACAAGTGCAAAGTACATGATATATCTGTGGGATAACCTCTTAATGAAACTCGCCATGTCTGTTACTTGCTGTTGAATTGGGTCTGACTCATAGCAACCCTATGTACAACAAAACAAAACACTCCCTGACACTGAGCCATGCACAGCACTAGTCGGTGCTTCTTTGCTATTCATAGGGTTTTTGATGGCTGATTGTTTTGGGATTGTTTTGGGAGTGGTCTGCCAGGTCCTTCTCCCATTTTTTTGTGGTGCTGGGGATCAAACCCAGGGCTTCCAAGTATGCAGAGCAAGCACTCTACCAACTGAGCTAAACCTCATCACATTCATTATACTGTATGCTAATTAAATAACAATAAAAAGTTGACACAGTGTTGCACTTCCTTTTAGTTGACTTTAAAAATCACCAACTTTGGAGATCACATAGCTAAGTAATATGCTATTACTCTTCCACTAGTTTTGCTGTAGATAATACCTCTGACATATGGGTCATGAAAAAAAGTTGTCTTGAAAGCAGAAGAAGGATTACCAGGGAATGGGAAGCATGCCAGTACGGGTGTCAGGGTGAGGACATTGGTAAAAGAAAGGTGGATGGACATGACCATTGCATGGTGTATGAATGTACGAAAATATAGTGAATCTCATTAATTTTACAGTAAATGCATGTTAATAAAAAATAAAATAGAGAGGCCATGATTAAATTAATATTTTAGAAAGGGATTGTGGAGGCATAGGAAGGGTGGGATTAGAAATGGAAAGAATGACTAGGAAAATGTAACAAGTTAGGCAAAGCTAATTGCTCTTAACATTTTAGGGGCTCTGATCCTTTTATAGGATCATATATGTATATACATATATGTTCTTCATGTATATCAGGTGATTCACAGATCTCTTGAAGTCTACCCATGGATTCATGAGAGTCCATGAATTCCTGGTAAGAACCTCATGGATAGGTGATGGGGACATAATTGCATTAGCAATGGGAATGGAGAATAATATGTGGATAGGAGAGGAGGTATAAAAAAGAATCTAGAGGATCTGAAGGATTGAATATGAGAGGCAAGATATGGTAAAGAGTATGTGTTTGCTTTCTGTTGCTGTGACAAAACATCTGAGAAAATCTACTTAAAAGAGGAAATGTTTATTTCAGCTGATGGTTTCAGGGATTTCAGTTCGTGGTTGGTTGTCTGTATTGTTTTGGGGCCTGTGGCAAGACAGAACATCATGGTAGGGAGCACGTGGTAGCACAAAACTGTTCACATCATGGTGGATAGGAAGCAAACAAGGCTTTCCCTAGGAAAGGAGCCAGAGTCCTAATATCCTCTCCCAGGGCATGCCTCTGCCATAGTTTGAATCTAAAATGTTCCCCAAAAGTCATGTTTTCACATTTGGTCCCTAGCTGGTGCTGCTATTTGTGGAGGCTATGAAATGTTAGGAGGCAGGACCCAGCTTGTAGAAGTGGATCACTGGAGGCAGGCCTTTGGAGGTTTTACCTGGTCCCCCAGTCCTGGTAAACTCTTTCTGCTCTCTGCTCCCTGATCATGAAGATGTGAGGTTCTTTACCACAAGTCCCTTCTACCTGCTGCTGCCATGCTTGTCCTCTCACCATGTGGACTGATCCTCTGTGAGCCCCCAATACATATTTCCTTCTGTAAGTTTGCTTTGGTTATTTTCTCTTCCACAGAATTAGACGAGCTGACCCCCCAGTGATTTAATGTACTTCTACTAGGCTCCACCTCCTAAAAGTTTTACCACCTCCTAATAGCACCAATAGACTAAGACTTCAGTGTATGAGCTTTTGGGGGACATTTGAGATACAAATTATAACAGAGTCTTAGAGGACTCCTAGAATTTTAGATATAGTGACTAGATAGACAATAGAGCTTTCATCAGGACAAAGAATAGAAAGAAAGTAGTATGCGACTGATTGTTGTAATACTCGTGACATATCCTGGTGGAGATGTCAGAAAGAAGGCATAAGGATATAGAATTTAATCAAGGTGTTGAGACTGAAGATATTGGCTATTTTAGAATTTTAATCCTGTAGGTAGACATTGAAGCTATACATTGACTTCATCTAATGAGATCATATCGAATAAGAAATAGAAAGATAGGCAGTAATTCTCAGAGAATGCCAGCTTTGAAGGGCCAAAGAAAGAGGAGCAAACAAAAGAGATTGAGAGAAGGGCAAAACAAAGGAGTTTTAGACTACAAAGCGAGAAAAATAATATCAAGGAAGGCATGGTTCACAGCATCAAATATTTCATGAATAAATAGAGCAAGTACTGAAACAGTTTGCTGTATATGACAATTTTTTTTGTATATGAAGTCTTCCACCAGAAGAGTTTCAGTGGAATTGGGGGTGAGGTGAAGGTAGGAAGCCTCACTACTGAAAATCAAAGATTAAATGGGAGATGAGAAAGTGGCTATAGAATATTCTTTCAAGGACATTGAAAGTGATGGTAAGATGAGTGATAGTGCTAAAAGGGAATCTGTGGTATTGCTGTTTAAAAATATGTTGTACATTTCCAATATGAATAGATACTCAGCTCTTATGGTGATTCAACTTACAAATTTTCAACTTTACAATGGTAAGAAAGCCACATACATTCAATAGAAACCTTCAAATTTTGAAGTTTGATCTTTTTCTGGGCTAGTAATATGTGATATGGTTCTTTTTATGCTGGGCAACTGTCAGCCCCCCATTATAGGGTAAACAACCAATATGCAATAGTATACTGTGTTTGTTAGTCTATGATGTTTTAAATGCATTTTGACATATAACTTTTATTAGAATGTCACTCATTATAAGTAACGGAGCATCTGTGTATCTGATTGCCTCCCCCAAAAAAGTTATATCCATTCCCTCTACAGTTGCATATGAGAGTATCCAAATTTTTATCCCTTGACAACTGCATATCAACATGCTTTCCAACTTTTGCTAATCTGACAACAAAAAATTGCTAATTTGCAATTGCCTAATTATTAATGAAGTTTAACATCTTTTCATGTATAATTTTTAGCTATTAATATTTCTGCATCCTTGTCTTGCTTATTTATCATCTTTGTAATTGAGTTGGTTGTTTTGATTTATTAGAACTTTTTGCAGTTATGGATATTGATCCTTTTTCTGCTATAAATGTTGAAAACATTTTCGAGTTTGCTATAACTTTGTGTCTATCTGACAACTATATATGTCAGATTTCTACCTTTATAAAATTTTAAAATATTTTCATTTATTTTATTTTAGTGCTTTAAAGATTTGGTTTATTACATATCACTGTTTGTTCCATCTGGGATGTACTTATGCATATGGCATTATATAGTATACAAACTTTATTCTTGTGAAATGGTTATTTGAGTTTCTCAGTACTATTTATTAAATATCCACTCTTTTCTTCATGATTTGAAATGATACTTCTACTTTATGTCAAATTTTATATGAGAGTCTATTTTCAGATTTTTCCATATGTTCCATCATCATGTTTGCCTGATCCTGCACTGTACTTGCTCTATTTTAAATAATAGAACTTCATGGCATATTTGTTATATGAAAGGATATTCTTTTCTTTTTTCTTTTTTCACTTGTCTTCTCTTTTCAAAAGATTTTGAAAGTTTATTCTTACCCATTTTCTTCTTCAGATCAATTTTAGAATCAGCTAGTCAAGGTCTGCCTGCAACCATAGCCCTGTGGCATCTGATCCCATCAGATCTCGGAAGCTAAGCAGGGTCGGGCCTGGTTAGTACTTGAATGGGAGACTGCCTGGGAACAACCAAGTGCTGTAGGCTTGGGAGACGACCCGGCAATCCATTCCCAAAAATCAATCCACCATTGAAAACCCAATGAACAGCAGAGAAGGACTGACAATAGTGTTTCACCTGTTGTATGTAGGGTCATTAGGAGTTGGCTATGGACTTGATGGCACCTAAAAACAACAGTCCAGGTCTATTAAAGATCCTATTGGAAATTCAATTGGCATTACACTGGAGTATAGATTAAAAGCTATTATCATAGAAACTCTTCTCAGTGAGAAACTGGACCACCCATTTTCTCCAAAACTTTCTTCTTATAGTTTTCTTCATTTGGATCTTGCCTAATTCTTATTGTATTTATTTCTGTTATAGTTCTTGCTTCCATTGTTTACAAAATCCTTTTTCTATTACATGATTACATATGTATCCGTTAGGAATGCATTTGATCACAAACAACAGAAAACCCACAATGTCTTAAAGAATTAGGAGGTTATGTTGTTCACATAACAAAAAAGTCCAAAGGCAAGAAACTGCCATTTTTAATTTAGCACCTTAATGATTGTTGTTAAGTGCTGTGAAGTTGGCTTCGACTAATAGCGACCCTATGTACAATAGAACGAAACACTCCACAACATTGTGCCATGCCTGGGATTCAGTGTTTCTTTGCTATTCATGGGGTCTTCAATGGCGGATTGTGGGATGCTGGGTTCTTCTCCCATTTTTTTGGTACTGGGGATCCAATGCAGGACCTCGGTGTGTGCAGAGCGGCACTCTACCAGCTGAGTTAGACCCCAGCCTGTTACCTTGATGATAGCAGGTGATTTTTCTCTTCTTTTGCCTCTTGAGACTTTATCTTCAAAAGATGCCCCAAGCCGGCCTTCTAATTATGAAGGAAAAGTTGTGATGCCTGTGTCAGAAATGCAAAAGACTCCTCAGGAGACTTGGCCCACTTCTCACCAACTGGAACTGTGTCATAGAATCCCCTCTGGGTGGCAAGTGAGGCAAGAAGAGAAAAGTGGGAAAAGAATGGGTGTTAGGGCAGCCAAACAGTGTCTCCCACTGTTTGGGTTATAGTAAAACTATTGATTTTTGGGAGATTTAGCTTAGTTGGTAGAGAGCTGCTCTACAGTCTCTGAGGTCCCAAGTTCGATTCCCAGCACAGCAAAAATGAGAGAAAGATATGTCAATCCACTCCTGAGGCAATCCAGAAACAACCAGCTATTGAAAACCCTACGAGGGTCACTATAAGTCGGGCACGACATTGATTTGTTTACTGATCCTATGTCAGCTTCCTTACTAAACACTAATCAATTGTAGTCATGTTTCAATTGACTCTCTTGCATTATCTTGGTAGAGTATATACCTTTGTGTAATGTCAGGCTTTCTCTTTCTTTCAAGCAAATGTATCTCATGTCCTTTTTCTTTTTCTTCTTTAAAAAGTGAGTTTTCTTTTTGGTCATGTGATCCTGTTTTTATCTTATGGATGCAATAGCTTCTTAAGTCCTTTTGAAAGTATTAATTAAAAAAAGTTCATTTCCTTTCATTCCTTTCATTCACTCAGAGAAGGTTTTTGTCATTGTTACTGTTATTGTTGAATCCTGTTAGTTTTCTTTCATTATCTTATAAACCTTGGTCATTCTTGGTCCTTCATTTCACATAAATAATGATAGAAAGACTAGGTCCATTAACATAGCACCAAAGACAGATCTGCTCTGAAACAGTATTCACCTGTTTCCCTACAAATGGGCCTCTCCTTTCCCTTACTGAGAGGGTGGGCTGAGCCTGGCAGGCTTCAGTTAAGGCCCATGGGCTGGGAGCAGCGGGCCTTGGGTTAGTCCCTCAAACCTTTCCCCACTAGCAAAATACGGATGCTACTCTTGAGGCATCTTGGTATATTTGCCTCAAGGATAGAGTGATTCCCTGCTGTACCTCCCACTTCCCCATCTGTTCAAAAGGTCTAGAGCTACTCAAGTTATACCTTCATCCTCTTTTAAGGCATTGCACCCACACAGAGAACTTGAAGGCAGGGTATTCCTTGAGAGAGATCTTCTAAGCTTTAGCCAATGGTTCAAGGCAGCCGAATCTACTAGGGGGAAAGGGGACTCTGATAGCCTTTGCTATTCCAAGGGTTGTTCTTTAGTGAATCATTCCTTCTCTCACACCCCTCCCCAGCCATAAAACAACTGTCCAGGATCTACTCTTAAGAATGGGAATGCTCTCAACATGTACTTCTTTCTCATTCCTGGTTCCAGCTGTGTTTCTGCTGCTTTAGTCTTGTTCTTAGTTGATACCATCTCCTTTAATTACCTTTCTTTAATTTCCTAGGATTATTTAGCATTTCTTGTCTACTGTTGAAAATGTCCTTTATTTTCTAATATGCTCATGATTCTTTTAAAATATCTGTCTTTTTAAG
The DNA here is from genome assembly GCA_007922755.1 of Pedetes capensis. NCBI lineage: Eukaryota > Metazoa > Chordata > Mammalia > Rodentia > Pedetidae > Pedetes > Pedetes capensis. The sequence continues at coordinate 49,694 of VMDO01013276.1, forward strand.
GGTTGGGGCCAGGAGTGGAAGCATGTGTTTGCTGTCTTCATCTACAGGTCCCTGGAGAGCTGCTTATAAAATGATTTACAAATAATTTACATGTGGCCAGTTGGTTGTCATTCAGAAAACAAACAAGCATACAGCTGTGTGGCAATTAATTAAGTCACCATCCTATACTCTGGGAATCTTTTAATAATGAAAACACTATCAGTTTGGTGTATAATAATGTATCTTGAAGGCTTTACTTTAAAGAACTGAATGTTGATACCCTAAAGTACTGATTCAGTATTTCTCATATTGTTGTCTCCCTCTAACACACACACCAAATTGAAGTTTCTCTGTCTGTAGTCTGTGTGTGTATTTTACCTTATGGACTATTTGTTTTTTAAAAAAATGTTAGGCATTTTCTGGTAATACAACAATTTTCTAAGTGTGATATTTAAATAATGTCAGTGCCTAGAAATCATAAATAGGAGTACAATTTATTGTATTTTTGTTTGCTTTTAGATGGAAAAGGAAGGTAGAAGAATCTTTTCTGCTTCCTTCAGAATTTTTTTTTATTAAAGAAGGTATTATATTGCCACATCAGATTTATTTTATGTCCAGCTCACCAATAGGGGGGACTGCTTGTCCAGCAGGAAATCCTCAAGGCTCATCTAATGAATACCAATAAATTTCACTGAAAAATTAATACTTACTACTATGCTGACTACAGAATGTAGAGCCTAAATCATCAATCATCACCATAAACTCATAGCAGAATCTGTAGAGTAGTCTTTGAAAATGAAAGGGCATGATGGAACATTCCTGCATTAAAGGTGAGTTCTGGTTTCTCATCCTCAAGAATTTGGTGTTGATTGCATTGAGATGCTAAAAAAACTGTGCCAAATAAAATGAGCATCCAAAAGTCCTAAACAAAACATTATGACCTGAAATTAGCTTAGGTAGCACCTATAATTCAAAATTTGTCAATTAGGGTTATAAGAGCTATGAAAGATTCAACAAATGGGGACATTTTCTTAATTCTTTATGCTTATTTTATTTATTTATATATTTATTTTATTTGGAAGTATGGTAGTATTACAAAGTGTTGCAAAGAAGATAGGGTAAACAATTATGGTAGAAATTATTGCATAGCTCAGTAAAATAGACTTATGAATAATAGTGAATATCCCTTTTAATTTCATGAATTTTTAGTTTACTATTTCTGACTGAGAAGTGTATTATCTTATTTTTTATTTTTAAAGCTGTTGTTATTCCTCTTCTTTTGGTCACCATAATGCTTTCTAACATTTCCCTCAGAAGGAGAGAACTTATTTTAGATAAATGGGTATAACTCATTCTATTTTGGCCTACTTTACAAGCTTGGAGGAAGAATAAATTGGACTAGTTGCTAAAATGTGGGTTTTGGATTATTCAAGAGGAAACTAATTTGATGTATAGCTTTTCACTCTGGTTCATCTTTGATTGTAGATTCTGTATTTACTATTGAGGGGTCAACATGCTTACATCTAGATATCCCAGTGGCTGAGAGAATAGAGTTTCTGGACAAATGCTCTTGCTGAGCCAGAAATTTTGTTAGAATTTCCTTAAAAAACTATCTCAATGTTTGTCTTTATTCTGATTTAAATCAACAGTGATTTGTTAAGGCTTCAAAAATGCAATTTAATCCTGTTCAGTTTCCAAGGAGGGTGAACATACAATGAAATGAATTAACTAGGTTAATCATAATCAAACACTTTAGAGAGCTGGGCAGACCCTCTCTATACCAAAGGTGTTGCCACCAGATCTGATCCTGCCTGGGAAAACTTGAAGCTGTATGTGTGGAGAGATGGGAGCAATTAGGGGAGGAAAAATATCCCTCAAGGAAAGATCATTGCTCCTTTCAGGAGATCTGTTCAATCTGATTTTCAACAAAGTACCCTGAGTTGTTCTTGTATTTTATGAGTAGATAAATTCTTCTGGTAAAAAGAGGAAACAAGAGGAAGCCACTGTGAAGGTAGCCTCTTACCCTGTATCTTGGCTAACTGTGGCACTTTATTTTTTCTGAGGAGAATGGCCTCTGAGTCGACCCAACTCGATGGCACCCAACAACAAGAACAATAGAAAAACATTGAATCCGGAACAATCCTGAGTATTTCCTAAGTTTAAGCTAAGAAATTCTGTCTTGAAGGGGTAGCAGTATAGTATAAGAACACTATAGAATGTGACAATATGGCCCTGTAGGATGACTTTGCTACTAACTTACATGACTTGAATGAGTTACTTAACTTCAATAAACTTTAGTTTCCCTTATCTGTAAAATGGGGATAATAACCTCATGATGTTGACATAAGAATTAAGTGAGATAAGAGAAACAAAGTATTTAGTAGACTGAATGGCATGTTCTAAATACTCAGTACACATTTACAATTATTAATGTTATTAATATTATCATTAAAGCAGTCAAAATGTCAAAACTCAGCAACTCAGGAGGTAAAGGCAAGAGGATCAGGAGTTTGAGGCCAGAGGCAGCCTGTATAACTTAGTGAGATCCTGACTCAAGATAAAAAATAAAAAATAGGCTGGAGGGTACAGCCCAGTGGCAGAGCACTTGCAAAGTTCATGCAAGGCACTAAGTTCAATCCTCAAGTACTGCCGAAAATAAATAAATAAATAAATAAATAAATAAAAAGTTAAAACTTTTCCTCATGCAAAAATTACTAATTGCATATTTTCCAAATGCTAAACTTGCTAAGTATTAGAAATGGAAAATATCTTATTTTGTAACCAATATAAGAACCTACCTTTCTGTTGACTGATGAGGGCAATTTCTACTTCCTGATCTTACTTCTTTAAAGACAAAACTTTAAAGTGCATCACTCATGTAGACAGATAGACCCATTGCCACATTAAAACTTTTTAAATTTTTTTGCAGTAGTAGGGGAGTTGAACTGAAGGCCTTATGCATGTTAGGCAAGTGCTCTACCACTGAGCTGCACCCCCAGCTCCCTTTTAAAGTTTTCCTTTTTTTTTTCTTTTCTTTTCGAGACAGGGCTTCCCTACATTGCACAGGCTGCCTCTGGCCTTGAACCTGCAATCCTCCTTCCTCATCCTCTTGAGTAGTTGCAACTACAGTTGTGTGCTATGACATCCACTACATTTAAAGAATTTTAAGGCTAATACATTTTGGTGATGCTTAGTGAACAACTAAAACAACAGGCTGGTATCTCAAATGCATTGTGGGCAGTAGGGTTGTAATCAGGAATGTGGAAGAAGGGGCCAGTATTAATCTGCTGCTGTGATCCTTTTACAAGGATTATTATTTTTATTTTTGTTTAAATCTGATGCATGCTAAGATTTTCACCTGTAAAGCTACTTTCTTGTAGGTGATTCTGTATGTGTTGTTGTTGTTGTTGTTAGGTGTCGTCGAGTTGTGTCCGACTCATAGCGACCCTCATAGGGTTTTCAATAGCAGATTGTTTTTTCGAGATTGCCTTGGGAGTGGGTTACCAGGTCCTTCTCCCATTTTTGCAGTGCTGGGAATCAAACTCGGGACCTCAGAGACTGCAGAGCGACGCTCTACCAACTGAGCTAAACCCCAGCTCCTCTGTATGTGTAGGGGCACAGAATCCTCTTTGCAGTCATGTTTGCTTGTATAACTGTAACAGTTGGAGGATGATGCATCACATCAGACTTTGGGTTTTGAACATGCCATGCTCTTCATCTGGTGCCCAGTGAGTGCTCTCACCAGTCACCTTCCAGGAAAATGCTCTTTGGAGCAGGGTAGACTGTGGGCCAGGGAATTGTCTGGTCTTCCCATTAATCTCGGAAGATGGGAGGATAATCCCTTCACAGATATGGGAATGGGGACTGTTCTGATGCTCGCAAATAATAAACAATGAGGTTTTTTTTTGTTGTTGTTAACCCTGGATTCTTTCAGCCCTCCTCTCTGTAGTCCTCAACAATAACTTAGCCCTTGCCTTCCTCTTTGAAGGATTTAAATGGAATGACCTTAATTCTTGTTTTGTTTGCACTCTATCTTTTAAGGAGCTGCAATGAAGACCAAGACAAACAGTAGCTTAACAGTGGTACCTTTTTATGTGGATGATTAGTTCCGAAAATATGCTAAGAGGAAACAAAACCAAAAAGGAAAAAGAAAGAAAGAAAAAAAAAATAGAAAAGGAAAAAGACAGGGGAATGGTGGTGAGACAGAGTCTTTTTCAGGGAGCCTTAAACAGCTCCATTTCTAACTGTGGTTACAGATACTGTCTTTCCAATGAAATATTTCTTTTGTGTGAGAAGGCTTTGCCAGGATAACATTTATGGTATTAACCAGGTGTCTGGTGTTTCTAAAGATATATTACTTCACTGCCTAATTTTGGGTTAAGGGGTGAGTCACACTTGGGATGAATTCAGAAAACATTTGATCATGGTTTATCTGCTGCTCCTTATAGCAGGGGCTATTAAGTAACTGACAGTTTCCAAATCAGAATTCCAAAGATGCTATTCATGTGGAGTCATTAAGAAGAACACAGCCTCTCAGAATCTCCTTCAGCTCCTCTGGATTTGGAGGAATTTATAGAGAAACTTCCAAGACACCTCAGTTATATCCAAATGAAAGCCAAAGTATTATAGTTTGGCAGAGCTGAAAGTGTGTCCCTAGAAAGAAAAAAATATGTGTAAAGCTACCCAGAAAATATTTCTGAACATTAGCTTCTATTTCTTTTAAAAGATGGGAGAATGTTCCTGAAATTGTTCAATTTAAATTAAAGTTAAATAAAAATGTGAAAAGCTAGGGTGCATTAATACAATGATCCCCCTGCTTATAATAATAGGATAATTCACATCCTCATTGTCAGAGCTGAAAGACTTCCAATAAGGTCAATCATTAAACTCAATGTTTCATTCCTTGGTGCTGTCTCAGATTCTCAGCACCACTTATCTGCCCTTCTTTTCCACTATGCACCTATATTGCAAATTTAGTTTCATTAGGTAGATGCTTGCACCATTATGAAGTCTGTTTCCATCATTTTCAAAGTGCCAAGCCATTTAAATACAGTACAGTTCTTGGCCATATTTAATCCAAACATTTACACATACCCATCTCCTCCTTATCTTTTTAAACAGAATGCAGGGCTTATTTTTAAATTACCTCCTCATTCATGCTCCACAAAAGCATCTAGAGAAACCATCTATGGGATTTAAATTCTGGTCCACAGGTGCTGCTTCCAATTCCTGGCATGGCCATTAAATCCTAGCCCCGGCATAATTCCCAGCATGACATTCTCGTGTCAAGGCAGAAAAAATAAAATAGAAACAGTCATTTTTATCTCTCCCAGAAATTACACTGCATGGAAGTACATTAGAGCTTTTGCTTTCTTCTCTATTTATACCTAACTTAAAGAATATTTTTAGATAAGGGTTCCCAGAAAAGGAACATTAGTAGGAAGTTAGGGTGCTTGAAATGAATCAAGTGCTTACCAAAATCTGTGAGGCATGCATGATTTCTTTCACTGTGTCAATTAATTGTGCATCAATTTGGGGGAGGTTTCTGTTGACATATAATGAGTCTTACCAGGACTTGAGCACTGTGACTAATAGCAGAGCATCCCAACAGTCCAGAATAATCTATGGTTCTCTCAGATCTTTGGTATTACCTATTTCAAAAATTCCCCTTTTTCTACAAATTCACTCACTATTAAGTTTCTAGTCTAGGTTATTTGATTCAGTCGTATAACAAGTACATAGATGCCCTGAAGATATAGATGTCTTAGTTTCCTTGCAACCCTTTCTATGCAGAGATTGGCATTATATGAATTCTTGCTTGTCAATTTTCTAGCAGTTGGACCAGATTATTTTTGCTTAATCAAGCAAACATACACACCCTTGGCCTCAACCTACCTTGTTTCATTGTGTACTTTAGAAATAAAAAAGAAATAAAAGAAAAGAAAAGAAAAGAAAAGAAAAAGAAAACCCTCCTGACCATGCAGTGGGAGCCTGCAGGAAAGTCTGTGGGAAATCCTCCAAATGATCACAGCCATGCAGTTGTCCTGGGTGCCCTTCTTTGATAGGCTGCCATTTGTTCCTCCTCACCTAGAGAGCTTGTGGATAGCCTGAGAGGTTTGTGTGCCTGTGAACATTTTAACAAATTTTCAAAAGTTGCTATGGGGAGAGAATAGCAAGAAAGCCCTTCAGGAGAGAAAATTATTTTCACAGCAACATCACCAGTAAAACACCCCTGCCATGGATATCTTTGAAGGTCGACTGCAATCTGAACTAATTGGGGAGGGAAGGGGAGAGCTTTCAGTTTTGCTCACCTTTTATAATGGGCCTCAGAGAAGTGATCGTAGCCAAACGCTTCCTGCAATGAGTGGTTTGGGCACTTTCTAAGCAAAAGGGAAGGCTCTTCAGCTTCTCGTTCACGTCACTGAGAGAGGTCACCACCTGCCCTCTTCTACTCGCCTCTTCTGATTATTGGGTAGATTCTGCTCCAAAGTCATCTTTTGTTGTGAGGACATTAATCTTCTCCCCAGTGTTGAAATGCTGGATAAGAAGGGGGTGGGAGTGGAAGCAGGAACACTGATCTCAAAAGCCTCAAGATCACAGCGAAAGAGCATTATTTATAGGCCTTTACCGAAAATCAACTTCAGTCTGTGCGAATGTACCACATTGATTAAGCCAATAACTGACAACAAGCTTGTGAATATTTGGCATGATGAAGAAATTGGCCGAAGCCCTTCTGCTGTGTGTCGGAAGGGAAGCCCGACCAGGGAAGCGCGGGTACTCCTGGTTGGAGTGTGTCTGTTGTGATTGCTAGCTGCTTGCCACAGATCCTTGCTGAATATTATGCCATTAAACAGTATGAAAGAAAATCAAAATATATGTTTACTAGTTACTAAATAGTAAGTGCCCTTTCAAATGCTCTTTAATGGCTAGGCTTTAAAGTCATCATGGAACACCCTCATCATCCGAGAGCAGTGCATTGAGCAGATTTCAGTTGCCGTGAACCACTGTGAGAGGCTGAGCGAAGGCACTCTGAGACTTGTGAACGCTGCATAACTCTGGACTCTTAAAGGCATACTCAGAAAGAGGAAATAGCCTTTTTCCATACATATTCATTTATGGTTTTAGTAGAAAAATTGGTGATATCTTAGCCCTCTTTTCTTAGAAATTGAATGAAACTATCTGGTTGACATAATAGGTGTACTTCCTGAGGAAATCAGGGAAGGAATATATGTTTGGATGGTGAGTTATATGGGTATATATATTTAGCAGCAACTAAATAATATGAGGGTCACTGAGTCGGACCCGACTCCATGGCACCTAACAACAACAAATATGAGAAAATACTTGTGATATGAAAATACAGATAGAATCAAGTATGTTTATAAACTAAGTACAGTTCCTGAGCTTTCCTGTTCATTGTTTGTATCATTTTAAATGTACTATTACTCTGTGTATAAACAGACAGGTAACAGAATAGGAAGGCCAGAAGTTAACCAAAAACCTCACAGACTTCAGTGTATGATAAAGGGAGAATCAGAAATCAGTGGCAAGAAAAAGTGAGTCATTTCACAGTTGGAACAAGTATGACTGAATAGGTATCTGTAAAAGTCTAAAATTGATTATCTGCTCAAGGATAAAGTTTAAATATTAATATTAAGACTGTTAAAAAGAAAGGGAGGAAGGAAGAAAGGAAAGAAAAAGAAACCATCAAATAGTACAAAATGCATGGTAAAGTTCTTTATGTCCCTGAAGTGAGGAAGGAAGACAAAAGCTAGAAGCCATAAAAGAAAATAATGGCACGTGCCTATGATCCCAGCTACTTGGAAAGCTGAGGCAGGAGGATTGCAGGTTCAAGGGCAGAGACAGTCTTCATAATTTAGTAAGACCCTATCTCAAAAATAAAAATAAATAAATAAATAAAAGAGCTGTAGATGTGGCTCAGTGGTAGAGGACCTACCTACCATATGCAAGGCCCTGGGTTCAACCGTTAGTACTGAAAAAGAAAGAAAAAAAAAAAAAAAGAAAGAAATGGTGTGACTATATAAAAATCAGAAGTTCTGCATAGAAAAGACTCCAAATGTGTATGCAAAGTCAACAAACAGGTGACAAATCGAGAAAAATATTTGCAGCTCATAACAAAATATAAATTTCCCAAATGCAGAAAGAGCTCCTAGAAGTCAATGAAAAATCAATACCCTAAAAGAAATAAGCCTGCAGCCATAGCCCTGTGGCATCTGATCCCGTCAGATCTCCGAAGCTAAGCAGGGTCGGGCCTGGTTAGTACCTGGATGGGAGACCGCCTGGGAACACCAGAAGCTGTAGGCTTGGGAGAAGGACCTGGCAACCCCCTCCCAAAACTCAATCTGCCATTGAAAACCCTGTGAACAGCAGAGAAGCACTGACAATAGTGTTTCCCCTGTTGTACAGAGGGTCACTATGAGTCGGATACCGACTCGATGGCACCTAACAACAACAACAACAACAAAAGAAATAAGGGCAAAATATATAAAGAAAGGATTAACATGAAAAGAAATACAATTGGCTCTACAATATAGGAAGACATTTGCATTACTAATAAAAGAAATGTAAATTAAAACTACAGAATGGTGATACTATTTTTTTATGATCCGATTGGCACAATTTCAAGAGTTTAATATTGCCCTTTGTTGGCAAGGTATGGGAAAACAATACTTTTTTTACACTGTTGATGGGAGCATAAATTGGAGTAACCTCTACAGAAGGGAATTTAACAATTTTCATCAAAATTACAAATGCAAATATACTCTTTAACCTAGAAGTTTCACTTCTGGTATTTTATCTTTTACATATTTTTGCATATATAAGAAATAACAAATACACATAGTTATTCATTTTAAAATCAAAATATTGAGAACAGCCCCAATGCCTATCAATAGGGATTAATTAAATAAACTACAGTGCATCCATACAATGGAATACTATGCTGTTGTAAAAAGAAGAGGGAGAGATCTCCATGTCTGACATAAGTTCAAATATAATGTTAAGTGAGAAGCTCAGAACCATGTGAATAGTATGCTGCCACTTGTGCATGCAAAAGTAAAATAAGAATCTCTATTAGTATTTTTAAATCTCTATTAGTACTTTTAAATATCTATATAAAGAAACTCTGAAAACTGCAAAAAACCTAACGGCAATAGTTTATGTGAAGAAGTAAGA